>OX465105.1:19421180-19636964 GCA_949987565.1 Luidia sarsii | reverse complement strand
TGTACATGTAAATGTACATGTACAAAAAACATGTTCAATATACAGTACTGTATGTATACAGAATGACATGTAAGGTGTACATGTACCCATACTCATACTGTACCAACAACAGGAACCTTCCTACATGTAAAGGTACATACGTACAGTACATGTACAGTACACACAATGTATGTGTAAGTGTACAGTAGATGTACATGAACATGTACATGTACATGCACGTGTATTTCATCAGACACAAATTATCCTTCAGTCCAGTTCCTGAAAGAAATAGTGATTTCTAGTCATGAGTTACGACAACGTGCTAAATATTAAATCTTTTTATTGACAGAGCGTCCTCACAGTCCATCCTTCCTGTCTGGTACTGGAAACGAAAATTCGGCCACTGCTGGCCGGATACGTCTCATTTCGGACTATCAGCTGCGACCATATGGGAGGGATCACCGTGGCAACACGTCGAGATGTAATGTGTAAGGGGGAGGAGGCAGTGGGGGGGGGGGGAGGGCGGAGGCAGAGGACGCTGAGTGGCGACAGGATGGATTACTTATCAATCGGCAAAGGGTTTTCATCGCTATGGAAGAGCGCCATCATGTGACATATGAAGGTGAGGATGATTGGGCAGGGGGGGTTCGGGAATTAAAGGCAGGGCAGACTGAGGGGAGGGTGGAGGATTACTCGCATCGTTCCGGCTTACGTGCGGGCAAATACAGACATTGCTACGAGGCTTAGCGGGAGGGATCATGTGACAATTGCCGATATTAACATGGCCGCCTTGGCCGGGCGTATGCAGGAACTGACAACATCAGATGGATTGACCTCCGCATTGATATGGGCTGACTATATCGCACAACATCCCGTGGATAGATGAGGGGGATGGGGAGAGATAGAGGGAGGGAGAGAGAGGGGGAGTTGACAATTGCAAAGTGTCAAGGCTACTCAACAGAACCGCCTTTCTGGAATGTCAGACAGACGGACGGATGGAGAGAGAGAGGGGGGAATTGTCCCTCCCGAACATCCCCGCATCCTTATCACGTCATCGAGGGGGCCCCCCAAAAAAAAACCACGAGAGAGAGAGAAAAGAGAACGAAGAAACATTGATCCAGGGAGATTGGAGTCACAGAGATTGCATCCGCTCAACACCAGGGGACGGTAACCGCGGCGATGCACCAGGTAGCCACCGGGCTGCCATTTAGAGATGAGCAGGTGTGAAAGGTGACATTGGTGGGAGGGAAGGAGGGAAAAGGGGGAGGGATGAGGGAAGGAGGGAAGGAGGGCAGGAGGCGGAGGTAGAGGGAGAGGGAAAGAAAAAGGGAGAGAGACGGGGAGGGGGAGAGGGAGAGGGAGAGGGAGAGGGAGAGGGAGAGGGAGAGGGAGAGGGAGAGGGAGAGGGAGAGGGAGAGGGAGAGGGAGAGGGAGAGGGAGAGGGAGAGGGAGAGGGAGAGGGAGAGGGAGAGGGAGGGGAAAGGAGAGGGAGAGGGAGAGGGAGAGGGAGATGGACAGGGACAGGGACAGGGAGGGGAAAGGGAGAGGGAGAGGGAGGGGGAGAGGGAGATGGAGAGGGAGAGGGAGACAGAGATGGAGATGGAGAGGGAGAAGGGAGAGACTCACAGAGGTAGAAGGGAGAGGGGAGGAGAGTGAAGCAGAGTGAGAGGAACAGAAAGAGGAAGGGAGGGGAGAGGAGGGGAGGGGAAAGTGAAAGAGACATGAACAGAGAGAAAGAGAGAGAGAGAGAGAGAGAGAGAGAGAGGGGCACTGAGGAAGTGGGGAGGGAGGGAGGGAGGGAGTGAGGAGAGACAAACGGACAGAGAGATGGGGAGGGAGAGAGATGAAGGGAGAGAGATAGACAGAGAGAAATAGGGAGGAAGAGAGATGAAGGGAGGGAAGAAGGGAGGGAGGGGGGGTGTTTGTTATTTGCTCAAAGCCTCCATGTCCAGGCAGTCCAGGCAACATCCATGGAGGCATCAGCCGTACCAGATCTAGGGCAAAGAGGGGCGTGATCTATGTCTGATAGTGTTGGCAATGACGTCTGCCGGTATTAATGACTCAGGGCCGGATGGCGCTGTGCATCTAATGCCGGCTGTCTTAACCCGGAGACAGGTTGATGCGCCTCGTCACGTCATGTGTACGCGTAAACAACTCCCAACCCAACCCACTACTTTTGGACCTTGTGGATGCCCACGCGTATGTGTGTCTTCCAAATTTAGTTGCGTATCGGTGCATGCCATTTAGTATGACCCTTTCTGTGTGTACACGTATGCACAATTTGTATTCTCATACAGTTTACAATGTACATGTGTACACATGTGCATATCGGTACATGTATGGGTGTACATGTACAGTGTACATGCTACCGTAGTGATGCTATATGTACACATGTACAACAGTACAGTATATGAACTCATCTAGATTATGCTTTCTGTTCATGATGTTTATTTGTATTCATTGTTTGATACATGTAGTGTATCATTTCAATAGTCGATTTCACCAAACTCATCGTACAAATGTAACTTTCGATCCATCGCAAGACGATGAGCGATGCACAGAAACCATACGACATATCACAACTTACGATGGGTTATCCATCGTAAGTTGAGTTACTATTTGTCATATGGCTTTGTTAAATCCACCCCACCTCAGCTTAATTAAGCCAAATGTCGACTTCCTGCTGAAAAAAATTACAGTTTAATTTTTTTTTTTAAGTTACCTTCTCGGGATCTCAGCTGATATTGACGAATCTGTTTATAAGAGTCATATTTCTTTGGCTTTCAAACGTACACGCCAACTTTAATGTGCCTTTTCTTGGGCATGACTAAAGCCCCCATTAATAAGATGACAATCTGTTTCACGGATGCTTTCATTCGCAACGTTTGGGGTGGGGGAAAGAGAGAGGGAGAGAGGGAGAGAGAGAAGGGGGGGCAGGTAGGCTAGGCAGCGCCATCGTTTGATAATCTTGGAGCCAGGCTTCCGATTCTAAACGGAACGCCGTTTCCTCGGAGCCAACCTCTCGTCACGGGTCGCGCGCTGAGAGCAACCAGGGTGCGTTGCTCCGCCACGCCGCATTAAACCTCCTCTCCACTTCTTCTTCTTCTTCGTCTTTTCAATTAACGAAGGAAGAAAGACTAAGCGGAAGACGGATAGGGAGCAGGGGGGGGGGGACAAAAAAGAAAAGAGATGGCGTTAATTAGTCCAGGTACATGTAGGGGCAGGATGGGAGAGGAAAGGGAGGGAGGCTGCGTGACTGAGAATGCACAGTCTGTATTGATTAGGTGGCTGCTCCTATCCATGCTGACGCTGCGATAAGAAAATAAAAACCTCTGGAGTCTCCGTTCTCGCAGGCTATGGGTTGCCATAAATACATTTTTCGGGATATGTACAAGTGACCTGACTCTCTCTCTCTTTATCTCTCTGTCTCTGTCTTCTCTCTCTATGTCTTTATCTCTCTAACTCTCTCCACCTCTCTCTACCTCTATGTCTCTCTCCACCTCTCTCAATCTCTCTCTAGTTCTGTCTCTCTCTGTCTCTCTCTACCTCTCTCTACCTATCTCTCTACCTCAGTCTCTCTCTACCTCTCTCTATCTTTCTCTACATGTCTCTATCTACTTCTCTCTACCTCTCTCTGTCTCACTCTACCTCTCTCTACCTCTCTGTCTCTCCAAGTCTATCTCTCAGTCTGTCTCTCTATCTCTGTCGCTCTATCTCTCTCTCTGCCTCTCTATCTCTCTCTGCCTCTATCTCTCTCTGCCTCTCTATCTCTCTCTCTATCTCTCTCTGCCTCTCTATCTCTCTCTGCCTCTCTATCTCTCTCTGCCTCTATCTCTCTCTGCCTCTCTATCAATCTCTGCCTCTCTATCTCTCTCTGCCTCTCTATCTCTCTCTGCCTCTCTATCTCTCTCTGCCTCTCTATCTCTCTCTGCCTCTCTATCTCTCTCTGCCTCTCTATCTCTCTGCCTCTCTATCTCTCTCTGCCTCTATATCTCTCTCTCTATCTCTCTCTGCCTCTCTATCTCTCTGCCTCTCTATCTCTCTCTGCCTCTCTATCTCTCTCTGCCTCTCTATCTCTCTCTGCCTCTCTATCTCTCTCTGCCTCTCTATCTCTCTCTGCCTCTCTATCTCTCTCTGCCTCTCTATCTCTCTCTGTATCTCCCTGTCTCTCTGCCTATCACTATCACTACCTCTTTATTACTTTCTCTGTATCTTTGTCTGTTTCTGTGTTTCTGTCAAACTCTGCCTATCTCCATCTTGCTCTCAGTCTCTGACTAGTTTTGTCTGTGTCTCTGCCTCTCTCTCCATTTCACCGTCATTCAGTCAGTCGCTGTCTCTGTTTCTGTTTTTCTCTGACTCTCTCCCTCCTTCTCTTTGTCTCATTCTAGTTTTCTTTTTATCTATATCCTTTAATTGTTGATTTTTCTTTCTCTCTGCCTCTCTCTATCTTTCTTTCTGTCTGTCTCTCTATCTTCATCTCTCTTGGTCTCTATTTTTAGTTTCTTATCTCTTTCTTTCCCTCCCCCTCTTCCTCAACCCTTCCCTCCCCTCTCCCTGTCTCTCTCACAGTATCTTGACTTCTATCTCCCCCCAAAAAAAATCATAAGCTTTCGGTCACATCTTGTTTGTGCATTTTTCCAAATCAATATGAGGAGTGATGGGCATTTCACAAGGGACGAGGGTTAGGGAAGGGGAAGAGAGAGCTGGAGGGTAGACATTAGTGATGGCATAGGCCGTGATACACAAGCACACCAAATGTACTGTACATGTACATGTACCTGTACCTGTACATACTGTACAGTGTACATGCACGTACCAAATGGGGACCAGATGACATTTGGACCCACACCAAAATTACTCTTTTGTCATTCTTCCGCTCTGCCGCGGTACAATGTACGTAGTTTGACAATTTTAAGTCCAATGCGAACACGGCTTTAATGATAACCTTTTAGTAAATGGGTGTTGATAAGAGGAGATCTGAAGAGGCTCATTAACAACACGAACGTGCGGAAATGCACGTACAGTACAGTACATGTAATTCAGTACATGTACTGCATGTATACAGTAAATGAAGACCTACATGTACATTTACACGTATGTACGTGCATACAATGTACATGTACATACGTACATGTACACACATACATGTACCAATTTTTGTATCCTTGTGGAGACATTGCTCTGTTATCATACTTATTTTATAAAATACAAGTGAGAAATGAACATTTTAAAAATGCTCCCATTTCAACCACATTCACTTTCGTGGGTAGAAATTTGGACTGTACCGGTAGATCCCTTATACAGTATACAATGTACAATAGAATACTTCAATTTGCAATAGATTCTTACCCATCACAAAATTCCTTTTTTTATTATTATTTCCAAATACCAGTTTCGTGAAAACCTCGTGGAGACCCTTTGCAATTTTCCTGCGGAGACCTATCCAACCTATTGTCTTAGGTCTCCACAAGGCACAAGATTCGCGCCCATGTACATGTACATGTATGTACATGTACACGTATGATGTACCATGGAGGGACTGCATGACACTAAACCAAAGTACATATTGTGAGCACAACTTCCTGTGAAAACGCGTGGGTCAACTGCACATGTACATGTACATGTACAATGTACAGTAGAACCTACGTCCGGTACTGTAATGTTTATGTTCATGTACATGTACATGTACATGTACATGTACATGTACATGTAATGTATTTTATAAACATGTGCAATGTACGAACATGAACATGTACAAGTAAATGTCGATGTGATGATGAGCCACACCTGAAATACACAATAACGTATACTGTACGGTACGTACTGTTCAAACACTATCAATAGAGCTTGGTGTACAATGTACAATGTACATGTACGTGTAAATGTAAAATGTACCATGCAGAATGTGCGTGACGTTCGTACATGTATACATGTACATGCAAATTATAGATTTCCCCAGGGTTCTCAATGTTTCTCAGGTTAAAAGGAAGAGAAATAGTCAGCCTAATAGGATACGTGAATTATGCAAAGGTTCACTGTTTAAAATTAGATTGCCCTCAGTCAAGACTCTCTGTGAAATTGAATCTGGACTTCAGAATAGGATTGCCAGTCCTCCTGACAAAAAAACCCACAGAGTGGCCCGGCTATATGTACGGTGTAATTCAAGAAAGTGCTGAGAAATTGATGAATGAGGGAAGCGTGTATGTATTTGTACAGCTTTATGCCAGTATTTTCTTAGGATGAAGGGGGGTAGGAGGAACTGCTGTGAAATTCTCTTTGGATTTATTTACGGGATGGAAGAAGGAATTGTAACAACATTACTGGTCGGAATATGTCTACCAGATGTGGTCGATTGGTGGAGAGGGGGAAGGGAGAGAAGGAGGAGGAGGAGGGAAAGATTGGCTTTGACCTATTCCCAGCAAATTTTACAAACAGAGAGCCGACTGTGGACTTAGGGAACCCCCAATTTTTTTGGTGATTTTTAAGCCGGTTTTGGGGTTTACTGGAGCAGCTGTGAAATTGGTCTTTTGGAAAAAATTGTCCTGAATAGCCGGCACATCATTGGACATTTCTTTGAGTCGTATGACAAAGCAACAGCACATTTTGAATTTGCGGAAAGACAAGTGGGGAACTGACAAACGAGAACATTTAGTTGAACTATTTTTTTTTAGAAAACAACTCTTCCGTCTACAGTGCAATTTGGCAAATGATACCCAATGAAGGTACAGTACAAACACTCTCATTCTGCCTCACAAGTCAGAGAGTTTGTATGAAGTAGCCCAATTTAGTAGCAAATTTGCCTGAGAAAGGTCCTGCTAGGATCGAAACGTCGGGCCCTCGAACTTTTGAGGTTATGTATGGCAGGTCATCTTAGTCAGTGAGCAGTTCGCAAAGGTTTTTTTGTAATTACTTCAATCCAAATTTGGACGTTATCATTCTTTGTTTTTTCAAAGCCAAATTGGAACACCCAGTTACATGTATACATGTACATTACGGAGAGCTAGATACATGTACATCTACTTAGGCTTAACAGCCTAGAGAACCTAGAAACCTTTGGTACAATGTAAGATGAGTTAGATGACCCCGATAGATGTCACAAATTCAACTCAGACCTGACAACGAAATTGAGGAAATCCCAATCTCCACACACTGCCGAATGGCATTTTCCGTTTCCAATTTTCACCTGCGCAAAGGAAAAGACAAAATGCTGAAGAGAAATGGACTACTGCAGGAAAAGGGTGCTGCACGATCCCAGATCTGTGGCCTAGAAAAATTTAAACTTTTCCCGATTCAATTGAGGTGACCTTTTACATTTTGAGGGAAAGTAAAAACCAGGCCTGCCCTTTCTCGAAAGGGAAAAAAAAACCAAAGTGAATTCCGGGACTAAAGATGTCAGCAGTTACGGATCTGGGAATAGAAACCGGGAGGGTGGCAAGGCAAGGCTGCCCCATCGCAGAGAAATGAGTTTATATGGAATTCATGGAGTGAGGAGAGACAGCCAGACAGACAAACAGACAGACAGAAAGACAGGCAGCCAGGCAGACAGGGAGGGAGAAAGAAAGAAAGAAAGGGAGGGAGATACATGTAGACAGAGAGGGGAGAGAGACAGAGACACATAGAGACATATCCAGAGAGACACTGAGACACAGAGCCGGAGGCAGAGAGAAGAAGAGATAGAGAGATAGAGCTCTAAATATAGTTAGATAGTATTATAAATAGAGAGACAAAGAGAGTCAGAGAGGAAGACCACATGTATGGTCATTGGTCATACAGTACATGGGTATCCTAGAAAATCTATTTATGGCAACCCATAGAGAGGGAATTAGAGACAAACAGACAGAGGGACAGACATAGGGAGGAAGAGAGAGAGGGGGAATAGATAGAGAGACAGACAAGTAATGAAGTATAGAGGGATAGACAAGTACATGTATAGATAGAGGGGGCAGAAAGAGAGAGGGACAGAGACACAGAGAAAGAGAGATAGAGAGTGAGAGATGGAGAGACAGAGAGGCAGAGGGGCAATGAGAGGCAGGCAGACAGAGGAACAGAGAGACAGAAAAAGGGAAACAAAGAGGGAGAGAGAGATATAGAGATGGAGGAATGGAGAGAGGAGGGGAAAGAGACAGACAGGGAGAGGGAATTAGACAGACAGACAGAGAGACCGGAAATACTGGAGGAGCACGGGAGAGAGAATGGGGATTCCAACTGATAAGGTCTCGGCAATGAGTAGCAGATGTTTCAAAGACTGCCAGGGAGTGGATCCTTGGACGCTTGGATGGACCATGGATAGACCATGGGATAGACCTTGCTCTATGGATAGACCAAGGAGGATAGACATGGGGACCATTTGAAGGCTCCCCATCTGGAAGGCTCACGGCTGAAAATGAGAAAGCGACATGTAACGTGTACACGCACGCCCTTGATAGCCATCAGCTTTGTTCTGGTACACCTACATGTAGTACAGTGTTACCCCTGCCCCGTTGACAACTTCCATCGCAAAGGATTAGCCAACGACCGCCAAATTCCGAAGCACATGTGTACGGTACACTGGATCGATCCTTTAGTACATGTGTATGTAATTACGTGTTGCAAATTGCTTACTGACTAGAAAGACCGAACTAGTTTAGACAGCCTTGACGTTTCAATGCAAGCAGGACCCTTTTTCAAGGGCAGAATTTTGCCTCAAACTCAAAGGCAGAATGCACTTTTTCAGATGATCTGTCATACTGTGAATTCAGTACAGTACATGTACATGTAAATTGGCAAAGTAAACTTTGACTGGACCGGGACTTGAACCCGAAACCTCTGGATTAACATACATGTACATATACATGTACCAGTGCTCTTCCATCTGAGCTATCCAGCCCTTAGATCAATAGATGGTGGCCTCCCTATTAGTATAGTCAACTACATGTACCGGTAGTCTTTGCCGGGGTGGGGTGCCAATAAGAAAAAAATTGGCAAAGAAAACTTTGACTGGACAGTGGACCGGGACTATTTAAAGTAAATAGAGAGGTTGATATTTTGATCATTGCAAGACCTCTCTCACAGACTTGGGTGTGAGGCGTTCCGACCTGGGCTTTGGGGGAAAAGATACAGTAGTTTTGAAGACCACTGCTATCTCCCAGCATCCGCTGATGCACAGAGGTGAGGGTAGCGGTTATTGACCGGTTCGATTGACTCAAGAAGACACCGTGTGTATACATGTATCAGTCGGTCAAAGCACTGTACCAAGCACACGGGGTCGGCTATTACATTCAGAAGGGCATACCCACTGAATTCCATTCTCATCTAGATGCAAACCCATAATCAATCCGAAAATGCTGGCATGATTGGTTGACATTTAAAGCTGGTCTTAGCAGAGCTTTGCTGGTGAGACCACCCTGCAAGAAGAACTAGAAAGTTGTAGGAAGATGCTGGTACTGTTTCATAAGAGGGCAACCACTGATACAGGTACAGTAAGTTGTGAAAGGAAAAATGCAAATTTATGCATTCAGAAAGACTTTAAATGCAGTCTTATGAATAACAAAATTGTTTGAACACATTTAATGGTGTGGAGTACATATGTACACACATGTACATGTATACGTACATGTACAGTTGTACATGTACATATGCACTATGCGCAAATTAAAACTAAATGTACAGTACACATGTACATGTACCAGTACATGGGTGTAGGGCATGATCTACCGGTACATGTACCTCTGGCTGGCGCCCCCACCCTGGCAACGACTAGATAGTTAATAATTTGGTTCTTGTTTTCTCATGTGAAAAGGTTTGTAACGGATTGTACTATTTCGAAAAATGACAGAGATAACTTTGCCTGGAATGGGACTGGAACCCAAGACCTCTAGTTTTGTGTACCAGTGCTCTTACCATCTGAGCTGTCCAGCCCTTAGATGGTGGCCTTTCCGAATACCGGTAGTCAACCTGTCTTTGCTGGGATGCTACATGTAACTATAAACATGGCTATCTTGAAATTGACACACCTATTGAAACGTAAAATACTGTATGTACATATGTACATGTATACATGTACATGTTCCTGTACCGTACCTGTACCTGTACAGTACATGTACATTGTACAATATGTACAGGTCTACAATCAGTACAATGTACATGTACAGTACATATACTGTACAGTGTACATGTACATGCCGCCCGCCATGCAGTGGGGAGCCACATCAATACATGTGTAAACCCACACTCATAATAATGGGGCTGATGCATTTAGCATCTCATAAAATCTCCTGCGCAGCTGTGTAGGAGGAACAAACAGATGCCCGGATGCAAGGCGTTCCCCGACTGAATTTCAGAACACACCGGAGAACGAAGCCAGACCGTACAGTACAAAGTATATGTACATGTACATGTATCTGTAGGTCCGTGTATAGACCCCCTCACTCTGCCTCATGCCCTCATCTCAGTGGTCAGGGGATCTTAGTCACTGCGGTTGTGGCTGAGATCGTTGAAGATCTCGCTTCAGAATACAGTGTACATGTACATTCCGAAGATGAAAATAGCGTGCAATGTCCGTATCGCATTATGAAATTTTCTTGTAAATCACAAGAATTGCTTTTAAATCCATGGAAGGGAGTGACTGAATGCTTTCTATCCACATTAGTGACTGTGATTGTTTTAATTATTTGTGACTGTGATTTTTTAAATTATTTGTGACTGTGATTTTTTAATTAATGACAAAATGTGCCATTTTAACGTGCATAAACACAGCTCAAGAAAATGCATGTCATTCTTCAGTAAATAATGTAGTAGTACATGTACATGTCCTGCACTAGGCCTGTACCTCTGATTCATCAAAAGATGATATCTCTGGCTTCCCCTTTTACTTGACATTCTCGCTCTGGCACTCGCGTTTGTTTTCATGGCCGAAACGCGAGCATGCTTCCTCAACTTCATTGAGCACTGAGTGAGTAACTCAATACTCACGAGTTCTTTTTGCTCTATAGCCAAGAACTCCAAACATCCACTTGGACTCAAACGCACGAGGAAAGGTTTCTCGGTGCAAAAAAAAGTACTCAGCCCCCTAAAAATAAGACACAACACGCGGCACGGGCGATATACACGTACATGTACAGTCATGACTCATGAATACGAATGTCTCAAATTGAAAGTTAATCAAGCCGCAAATCGGACAAGGAACGAAGATATGGGTCAGGCCGGATCATAAATCATAAATGTGGTGCGACGGGACCCCCCCCTCTCTCCCGTCCCGTCGAACCCCCCCCCCATGCGATGAGTCACACAGGGCTCAGCTCTGCACTTATTTGAACATCTCCCCTCCTTAATTTTGGATTTCCATCACCTTCGGCGCTTCACGTACCAAACCGAAGGAACCTCCCCGTCAGATTCTTCTTTCCACCTTCCTCTCCTGCCCCCCCTCCCCCCCCCCAAAGAAAATTATCCAATTATTTACGCCGGATCTGGTAAAGCGCTAAGTGGCAGCAAAACCTTTAGGTTCAAATTGTACAAGAAGGGGAGGGAATTGGGAATTAATGGTTAATTATTCTCGCATATTTGGCGCCGCACAATACAAGCAAAGGGAACTTCGCACCAGCTCTGTACACGTAGACCTACTGTCCCAATGGGCATACACGTACAGTACCGGTACACACATACCAATTTTGGTATCCTTGTGGAGACATTGCTTTGTTCTCGTGCACTATACAACCGAGTGAGAAACAATGTTTTAAAAAATGCTCCCATTTCAACCACATTCACTATCATGGGTAGAAATTTGGACCGTACTGTATAATATTGTACATGTACATGTATATATCCCTTATAACACAGATTCTCTGTCACAAATTTCCTGGTTTTGAGTAATTTCCAAATACCGGTTTCATGAAAACCTTGATGGGGATACACCTTTACAATTTCAAAACCCTGTGGAGACGTACACGTACATGTACATGTACCTATTCAACCAATTGGACTACATGAATGTACTGTACATGTAGGTCTCCACAAGGCACTAGATTCGCGCCCCATCATACATGTGTACATGTACAGACCTGAACATACATGTAGTGATGTACACTGTACATGTACATATACAGTGTAGGCCTATGTGATATACTTTTCTTCAATTGGAAGTTGTCACAAGTTGGAAAATTTGTGAATAATCAGTCCAACTTTTGGGAGGGGAATTTATTTTAATTTTATTTTAAATGTAAACAATGTTCAATTAAAAAAACAAAACAAACAAAAACCCAGAAAACTTTGAATGAATCGGGACTTGAACCTGAGACCTCTGGTTTTCATGTTGTACATACCAACGCTCTTACCATCTGACCTGAATTCTTTTTAGAGGTTTGTAACTACATGTACATACATGTATGTATGTATTTTGGTCATTTTAGGGAGCTACACATGTACCATCACTGAAACGTTTTGATGTCCTTTTCCTTATACATGTAGTTCCTACTGACTGTCTAAAGATAGAGAAGTGTGACTAAAACCACAAATACACATTGCATTGATCTGAAAGAGAAAAACACCACCAACACCAAAAGGAAGGCAAGTGTTGCACCCTGATCAAATGAAAAGTGCGTGTCACCCCATGGGGGGGGGGGTTGGAGATGGGCCTGTTGTTATTGTTGCTCAGACTGGCTGTCATGGCAACCACTCCCAAGGACTCACCACAAGGCTGGAGATTATGTAGTCAGCTGCACATGGGGCAACCAATACTGGGTAAATGTAAAAGTGCAGCAATGTCCAATATATACTACATGTACACACATGCACTGTGTAAATTACAATACACATGTGTACACACACCCATAAATGTACATGTACCTATACATGTACATGTACATGCACCACCTGGATCACTGTACTTTGTTTCATGGAAATGACAGACCTTCGTCTGGTACATGTACATGTAACATGTGCAAAACCTGTGCATGGAATGTTGGGAAAAAACTGTTGAATTGGCAGGGTAATGCCAATGGTACACATGGGAACATGTACAGTACACCACCTGTACGTACAGTACCATATGTACATGTATACAAGTAGGCTTACTGTATGTGGACATATAAATTTATATATCAGTAGATTTGACATGCATTGATTGAAAAGTTTATCTACACGAGTACATGTAGATACATGTACATGTACATGTACATGTACAATTTGTATACATGTTCATGTACAAATGTGTCAATTGAATTACTGTACATACACATGTACATGTACACACATAATGTACAGTACATGTGTACATGTGTGTACATGTGTACGTGTACTGTACATACATGTACATGTACAGCATGTGCACGCCCAATACATGTACGTGTACGGTACATGTAGTTTATAGGCGTACATGTACGAGTACATTGTACATGCTGTAGGTACATGTACATGTATACTGTACTGTATAATTTTTTATATGTACGTGTTCATGTACAGCATGTACTGTACATGTACATTGTACATGTACATGTGTACATGTAGCATACCGGTATACATGTACATGTACATTGTACATGTACATGTACATGTACTACATGACATTCAAGTACAGCGCTGTACATTGTACAATGTACATGCGGCATGCATAATATGTGGGGTGTACATGCATATGTACATGTATGTGTACATGCATATGTATACTAATCATGTACATGTACATGTACATGTACACGTACCGTACTCTGTGGGTACTGTACATGTACTGTACACGTACTCTGTTCAGTTCCATGGTTGCAAACAAATACATGATGATTAATACCACCCACTCAGTATGGGAGAGGATCGTCAATACCCAATGAATAAAGGCAGATTAGTTGCCTCTTAATTGCACAAGTCATCAGATATTCCGAATAAATAATTCCGCCGGGATTAGAGGATTATTGGAGCATCAAAGGAGAGGCAAAGCCCTCCGCAAGAAAAACAGGAAGAGGCAGAATTGCATCGAGTGGAAGGGATTAATCTCAACTGGGTGGTGGCTGAGAGGAATGGACTTGGTTACAAAAACAAGAACTCCTACTACAGTATATATCCCCTGCCACCAGAAAGTTGGAGATGAATTGAAATATTGGACAGAAAGACTGAACTTGTATATATATCACTGTACTTTACAATCCTCTTTGTTATTGTGGACTTAAGGCCAAATAAAATAATTCATTAGTTTCTCATCCCTGACCGCGCTCTGCATGATTTATTTTAAGGAAACAAAAAAGGGACAACATTTTGTCTGTTTCCAGCCATTGAACCTCGTACAGTACATGCACAGCCTACATATCATAACATACTTAAAAACGACTGGAAATTAGAATACCCATCTTTAGGGGAAAGTTTTTTTTTTTTTTAAAGGCCCCCCCCCAAAAAGAAGAAAAAAAGTGCCCGCATTCTCCTTTAAAAAAAAGTTCGGATGAGAAACTTATGAATTTGTTTACTTGGCCTAGCCGCTGAAGTGGAAATTGTGAAGAGGAAGGAAGATAGTTGTTTGGATTTGTTTTGTTAGACGAGTTTTTGAAATAGCACACCAAAATGTTGCAAACTGCTTACTAAGAATGGCCGAAATTTACGTAAATTCATGTAACTCTCGCAAGATGTTTCGATCCTAGTATTAGTAGGACCTCTGAGAAAGGGCCTGCTTGAAATCAAATGTCAAGATGATCTTTAAAAATATTAATGTGTTATGTTTGAATGTAAAATCCACATTTGCATGCCCATGTATATATGTACACTGTACCAGTACCGGTACGTGTACATGTGTCGTGTGCATGTACATGTACATCTGTACATACAATGTAGTAGTACAGTACATGTACATGTACATGTACTGTACATGTGCTGTAAAGATGTACTGTAGAATGATTGCTTCAATTTGATGTCATGTGCATGTACATGTAAAGTTACTGTGTACATATAGGATCAGTTGAATAAATAATGTCTTTAAGACACTGGTACTGTACCCAGTAGAGTACATCATACAGTATTGTAAACATAAAATGTGCATGCATGCACATAATGTGTCTGTTGTCTTGGGCAACAGTATGAAACAAAACAACCACACATAATTATACAGGTACCGGGTATACATGTACATGTACAGTACATGGATTCTTGTGTTCTCCCCAAGTGAATCAAGAGGGCTCCCTGGTTTGAGTTGAACCTAGCATGATTTTCTCGGACTTTCTGCCTTGGTTAAAAAAATCTGGCAAAGAAAGGAAACCCCATTGACCCAACACATGCAGAAATCATTAACAGACTGCTCCACTAACCCAACACAGCCTTCCCCGATCCTACCCCAACAACCCCTGACCAAGATCCATGGCTTGGAAGAAGTCTGGCACACATGCAATCAATATCCTACCAAAATGTTAATGTCTAGTGTCTAACAAAACCTACTGTACTAAAAAAACCACCAACATTCAATTTCACTTTCTGTGCAATATGTATTTAACTGGATTGATATACATACATGTATACACGAATTAGCTTTGGATAACTGACCCCTGTGAGAAAGTAAAATAAATAAATAATCTATTCTGCACCCCCCCCCCTGAAAAAAAAGATAAAATCAGCAAATGAACAGTCGGTCGATTGTGATGGTCTGCTATTGTTCGTGGCAACAGTGTCTGCCTTTGTTGCGTGTTCGGGAAATCAAATCAAACCCTATCGACCTCCAATAATTGGTGGGGGGGGGGGGCGAGGACCAGCAGGGCGAGGGGGAGCGAGGGGGAGAGAGGGGGAGGAGAGAGAGGGGGAGGAGAGAGGTGGAAAGTGGGGAGGTTTCGTTGTCCTTTTGTTGCGGCTCAGGAGGGAACTGAGGAATTACAGGGGTGGTGGAATGGAAGAGAGGAAGGCGTTCATTGAACAAAGCGCTGGAGGTGGGAGATTGCCCGGGCCAGATCAATACAGAAATCCATACACAAAGCCATTGTGAGCTGAACGCCCAAGGAATGAAGGCGTAGAATTTTTGGGAGGGTTATTTTATTTGAGGGGGGTTACAATTTCAAAAATGCATAGAAGGACGGGGCTTTAAATAAAAAAAGGCCATGATCTGACGAATGGGATTTTTATAAACTTACACGGGTACAAAGACATGGATTTAGTGGGAGGAAGTGGGTAAGCTTTGACTTTCTCAGCTTCACTTCTGAGGCATCTGGCAATTGTGCCGAGGTACAAGAGCGACAACACACAACAGTGTGTGTAATTTGCTTACCGGTACGCGCCCCCTCCCCCCCCAAAAAAAAAAAATCAAAACAAATCAGGGTCAAACTTTATATTCATAGCACTGTCCACTACACCCGACCTCAGCTCTGTTACACCAAGTAAAACCAAAAAAATATTAGTTTCTAATCCAAATTTTTTTTTTTTTAGAGGATGCAGGCCTTTTCTTTTTTCTTCAAAATTCCAAAACTTTGTTTTCCCCCCTAAAGATGGGTATTGTAATTTCCAGTCGTTTTTAAGTACGGTACGATACATGTACATGTATGTAGGCTGTGCACGTGCGAAACAGCAGAAATCAATCAAAATTTGGGTGGTTATTTTTATCGTTTAAAAAATTAATAAAACAAAATTGATGTGGCGGCAAAAAACGATGCGGGCAGGCATAAGAAACTAATTTGGTTTTTACTTCAAGGCCTTATGCTAGAGGTCTCTGGTTCAAGTCCCCAACGACTCATTTTTCTCTGCTATGTATTTTTTTTTAAAAATCACAAGTGGGTTGGGCGTTGGGTTGATACTCATGGTTCGACCTACAGTGTAGGATGTCTCGGCTTGTCAAGTGTTATTTTTTTTAATTTTTTTTTGGGGGGGGGGTGTTTCAAGTGGGTCTGAGAATCCGACCCCCCTGGATACAAACTGGAGTCCATGCACCAGCCCATGCAGGATGTGAGCAATCTCGGCGGATTCGTGACAATGAAGGAACTGAGGAACTACACTTGGCCTGCTTCACGGTCCCAGTGGTCTTGGAAATTTTTAGAATTTGCCTTTTCAAAAAAAAAAAATCTCCATCTGGGGCACATTGCAGTCTTGTGCTCGCCCCTATTAAATGCGGCAACAGTAAATTCCCCCACATCATAACGGACAAGGTCATCCGTCCGTTCTGGCCCCCGCATTTCTTTTCTTCCAATTCTGCCTCTGGATGGGGTTGCCATGGTTTGCCATGGCAACAAGGCATGAATTATTGCCTCGTCGTCGGGGGAGACCATTTACGGAACACCGAAGAGAAAATAGACCCTTCCTGACTCAGGACTGTATTTAATTACTTGAAATACCGCTACAATTTCAAATTAATGCAATTTAAGATGAAAAGGGAATCATGATTTGTACATACCGGTACATGTACATGTACATGTACTTGTAGTTCAACACCTAAAAAATACATACATGAAAAATAAAAATTAAAATATTTTCGTCTTACATGTGTATAAAGATTAAAGTCATTTTGAAAGGAATCATGTGATGAAGAGGCTTTTTCACCTTGTAATATAAACTAAAATTAAATAATAACATGCAAAAATGCATGCAAACTGCTTACAGACTAAAATGACCAAAAGGCGAATAATTTTCAAAATTTGGAAGGCCCGACGTCTTGATCCCAACAGGGCCTTTCTCAAACGTTTCTATCTGGTTTCTGCCTTTGAGAAAGGTCCTGCTAGGATGGAAATGTCAGTCCCTCCAACCAACCAACAAACAAACTGACCAAAAAAACCAAGACAAAACACCAACAAACAAATAAACGAAGAAACAACCAACACAGGCAAACAAAACCAACTGGCACAGACAAACAAACAGACAGACAACCAGACAGCAACCAGTCTTACAAGTAAACCCAACCAACAGACAAACAAACAGTAGCAGACAGACAGATCTCCCATGTAAAATATCCTCACACATCTACACTGTACCAGAACATCGACCAGACATTATATCCGGAGACAATTCCTTCCCGGAATGTCTTAAGGAAATAAATCCTGCACTCAGGCCTGCCCATCTGGTTGCTGGACTGCGTTGACAGAGTCTTGGCATCGATGCGGCAACCTCGTCATATTTTTAGCCCTCCATTGATGGCGGGAATGAATGAAAGCATCATCCGGCTAGCCCTGCCAAACTGCATGTGGGAAAATGTACGTATTCATAATGTCTACATGTACTGTACATGCATTCAACTTGTACATATGCCCATGTACATGTGTACAGTACCTGTACATGTACCGTGTACATGACTACATGTACCTGTACATGTACAGTACGTGTACATGTACACGTACGTGAACTGTACATGTACACGTGTACTGTACATGTACATGTACCGGTACATGTACATGTACATGTACATCATGTTCATGTGCATACAGTACAATGTACACGTGTACATGTACATGTACATATGTACATGTACATGTAATCGATAATCTACAGTGTACATGTACTGCCGTGAATAATACACTTCACCTTGTGGCTTGTACCCATGTACCCATTATGCCTTTATGGTACTCATTAGATACACGTAAATTTACACCAATGGCACCATTATCAGATATCCTCTAACCTCATTTTACTGGCATTGCCATCTCCCTGGGAAATCAATTGCATGTACACCTGGTTTTATCATAATTCTCTCTCTCTTCCTGTCCCCAAACCCACCCCCTCCCTACCCCAGCATGGCATGAATACTGTAGTCGGTCCCATTAGAACCTCCCAGCAAAAACGGTCCAATTTACAACGACTGCTCCAGCTGAATCTCTTCTTCCCCTTCAGGGCTGCCCCCCCCTCCTCAAACCCCTCCATGCATGAATCATGGCTCAGGTTTTATTCTCTGTCCACGCCATGTCTTGCCCCGTTTCTTCAATACAGTCTTCAAAGCCAGTGGACTGTGTGCATGTGTACCTTGCCCAGATGCTCAAGGGGGAGGAGAGGGAGAGGGAGAGGGACAGAGGGACAGAGGGACAGAGGGACAGAGAGAGGGAGAGGGACAGAGGGACAGAGGGACAGAGAGAGGGAGAGGGACAGAGGGACAGAGGGACAGAGGGAGAGAGAGAGGGGGGAGAGGGAGAGAGGGAGAGAGGGAGAGAGGGAGAGAGGGAGAGAGGGAGAGAGGGTGAGAGGGAGGGAGAGAGGGAGAGAGGGAGAGAGGGAGAGAGAGAGGGAGAGGGGGAGAGGGAGAGAGGGAGAGGGGGAGAGGGGGAGAGGGAGAGAGGGAGAGAGGGAGAGAGGGAGAGAGGGAGAGAGGGCGAAAGGGAGGGAGAGAGGGAGAGAGGAAGGGAGAGAGGGAGAGAGTTTTATGGAGAGGGAGAGAGGGAGAGAGGGCGAGAGGGAGACAGGGAGACAGGGAGAGAGGGAGAGAGGGCGAGAGGGCAAGAGGGAGGGAGAGAGGGCGAGAGGGCAAGAGGGAGGGAGAGAGGGCGAGAGGGAGGGAGAGAGGGAGAGAGGGAGGGATAGAGAGAGAGGGGGGATAGGGAGAGGGAGAGAGGGAGAGATGGAGAGATGGAGAGATGGAGAGAAGGAGAGGGAGAGAAGGAGAGGGAGAGGAGGAGAGGGAGAGAGGGAGAGAGGAAGAGAGGGAGAAAAGGAGAGGGGGAAGGTTCAAATAGAAATTTTCTGTTCAATATGTCTGGCTGCAAATCTTGGCCTGTCAAGGAAACATTTCTGATTGGGAAAATTGGCCAATCCTGCGCTTCTACAAGAACTAGAATTTTGATTTCGATTGAAGACAATAAATGAAAAAACTAGTACCCAACATCATAGTGCTGAGGACCACGGTTCCCCCTGGAAAATTGTGAGCTTGAGGTGGCAACAAATATCAATTTACTCAATAAACAAGTTTCAGTATACTGTGGATGTGCTGCACTACGTGTATGTTGAGGTTCAATGAGTTACAGATTGGCAGGGAAAGTACTAAAATAATGGCATTTACTGCCGTATATCTCCAGGGATCACAACCCCATTTCCATTCAGATGCAATCAACCAATTGGTCGTAAACTTGGCTGCAGCAGCTCGGAGATCGTACAAAGTGGATGCGACTTTTTCAATTTAAGTCAAACAAATCAATGAAAAACTGACTTTTCATGAAGTGCATACTTTGTTTAGGGCACTGTGAAAGTGTGAAGGCATGCGTGACGGCTATATGCATTACTGCACTGTGGCAATGTCCTAAGTACATGTAAGTGTCCATGTACATGTACATGTAGTCATGTACAATAGTACAGTACCGGTACAGTGTACATGAACATGAACATGAACAAGATGACAGAACAGAATGGAATGGCTGTGGTCTAACACACAGGTTCAGCTTTCCAAAGTTCCTCTCTGATTCATGTAGAGAGCACTACAGACGATGTTTGTTTCACCTTTCACATTTTCCTCTCACAAACTTTTAGCTGACGATACTCTACATGGTCATGCACTAAAAATATTTCACATGTGTACATGTATGCCTGTATCCATAGAGTAAGCACTCTGCAAAGATGTTGCAAATTACTGCTCACTGACTAAAATGACCAAAATGCAAATTAAATAAAAACATTTGAAGGGCCTTACAGATTAATTCGGGAAGGGCCTTTCTGTACCTTTGAGACAGATCCTGCTCGGATTGAAATGCCGTGCGTACCAATTTACAAAACGTATACATGTACAATGTATAATTTACTTAATGATTATGGGTACATCATGTACAATTTCATAAACTTCCATTCAAATAACATGTATGCAGAATTGCAGATGTTCAAGGCATCATTTGTGCACACACTGCAATGACTTAAAATGCAGTCAAAACAACCTACATGTACAGTACTTGTAGAAGACAATTATGGATTGGAATTTAAATGAGTCCTGAATGATTATTCAAAACAAGACGCGAATGAGAATGCCTTTTAAAAGACTTTTTTTTTACCAGTTCCACACTTAGAGTTTGACGCATGTCTACTGAGAGTTCATTCCAAAGGGCAGGTCCCACATGAGACTAGCACCGATCCTTCCCCACCGTGTCTTGCTGCAGCGCCCTGATAGGAACACTGCATCTTAAATATCCTCCCCAATAATAAATTGTCTTTCATTGGCAATAAAATCATCGAGGAATCTGAGCTGGATTTCGTCTGTCGTTCACGTTTTTTAGAAGCCTGCCTCGGGGTACTACGCACGTACGTAGGCATGGCGAGTTTACATGTAGTTAGCGAGCCAGTACTGGCAAACCTTACCGACAGCTCCCCCCACCCCACCCCCCCCCCACTCTGGTCCAGACAAGAACGCAATCAAGTGACCTGACAGGTTTACGATTGGATGAGCCTTGAGAGAAATAAAATACAACCCAAAGTGGATGGATTGAAAACTAAAACCGTTGGTACAACATCATTGCCCTCTAAGAAAATTAAGAAATTCATCAAGATAACAATTTACAAGGGATAGCAATAAAATGTAAAGTACATGCACACGTATGTACATGTAGTGTGCTATTTTAAAATGATTTGTTGAAAAGCACACATGTGCAAAATTTTGCATACAAGTACATGTACGTACACATAGTACATATACATGTACCGGTACATGTACATGTACATGTACATGTAGTACGTATATGTACAGTACATGTACTGTACACATACATACATGTACATACATGTACATGTTACATACATGTACACTACATGTATGTGCACTCTAGTCTGTCACCACATTGCTTTTAATTTCTCCATCACCAGTCTCTACTATAGCCAGAGGCCTCCTATTCCTAGTCCTAGCAGGCTAAAGAAGGAGGAATATTCAAATGAGTGATGGCTAGCAGTCAGCTGAATGTGTTTAACATTGGCCATCTATGCGTACACACGAACATGTACACTGTACAGTATACATGTACATGTACTGTATGTGCAATATTATCTTTTAGTTTTAGAAGTACTGTATATGTACAGTTGTAATGTACATGTACAGTATACACAGTACATGCATGTGTATGTGTGCAGTGTGCAGTACATGTAATGTACGTACATGTGTACACTTTACAGTACATGTACACTGTACAGTACACATGTACATGTACATGTATGTATGTGTACACGTGTGTATACTACACGTACATGTACATGTATACACATGTACGTGTGCAGTACATGATAGTACAAATGTACATGTACATGTAGTACATGTACAGTGTATACTGTACACATGTACATGTACAGTTACAGAACATGAACACCTGTACATGTACAATGTACATGCATGTATGTACATGTACATACATTGTGTACGTATACATGTACGGTACATACATGTACAGTCTTGTGTAGTACGTGTACAGTGTATTTCACATTATGAACATTGTGTGTAGTCTGTGTTCGTAATACAGTACAAAACAGTACATGTACAGTTGTACAGTACATGTACCATGTTTGATACCAGAAGAGCAGCCTTACATGTTTAAATGTACTGTACATACACGTGTACATGTACAGTACATGTACATTTACATGTACTGTACTGTACCGGTATGGTGAATACTATATAATCTGGTATGGTATGCATTGTGCTAGTGCCAATAATGAAGATGTATTTGACAGTTCCAGTGCTTTTACTGCAATCAGGATTTGTTACACTGCCAGGGGGCAGACTACTTGTGAAAATAATGCCTTCTTTCCCCAGTCCATTCTAAACAGGGTCCAAAATGAGCCTAGCCCAGAGGAAGGTCCCATCAGTCCCATTGACTGGGAAGGGTTAGGGTCAGGGATGACAATTAGAAGTGGTGTGTGGACTGTCAAGGTTTAAACTGCGATTTCAGGTGAATACCGTACGATAATTGACCTGTGTACAGCTAAAGGAAAAAACAAATCTACCCCAATTGTAAATTATACCTGTACAGAGGTAATATACTGTACCGGTACATACATGTACATGTAATCGGCCTACTACATGTACTTCTACATACATGTACATGTAGGCTGTTTTCACTTGAATTATGTGAGTCTGACTGAAAACCTATAACTTGAGCACTCATTTTAAACAATAAGCTTAGTGGTACAGTATTTTGTGGGTGCGCTTCAGGCTATACCTATCATGACAGCTACAGTGACATGTTGAGATCAATCATTAGTACATTTGCTTTAGTTTTTCCTATTTTTCTTGCAAGTTAAAGCGTTCACGTGCTTTGTAGTGATTTATTTAGGATTTTAACTTGACTATACGGTCAGAGGCAATTTGTGTTATTGAATTCAATTTATCTTTGTTGATTGCATTATAGATTCCTTGGCAATTGTATTTATTCGGAACTCCATTTTTGTATCTTTCCAGGGTTTAGTTTACAGTAGTTTACTTTAAATGATGCTTCACCATTAATTTAAAGAGCCAGTCATCAGTATATGTACATGTGACACGACAAGGATGGTGTACATATGTACATTACATATACTGATATATCAGTATATGTACATAAATGTACACCATCCTTGTCATGTCACATTTTCTGAGGTGTCACAATATTGAGGTTCCATGGGTCACAGATTGGATCTACTTGTACATTAATGTACATGTGTACACATGTACATGTACATGTACATGCACATGCACTGTACATGGATTGGGTCCAAAGCAGTGTGTGCCTGTCCATACGACGTGCATGTAGAGTCATATGTAAAGTAATGTGCAAGGAAACATCAGATGCATGTACAGTGTAGTATACATGGAGGATCACACACAGCCCTTTGCACAAGTTGCTAAGGTGCTATTGTTTTGTGTGCATTTTGTTTAGCATGAGACAAAATATTGTACCAGAGGAGATCTGTCAACAGTGAGGTGGGCCGCATCACAGTTTAATACATGTACATGTACATGTACATGTAGGGTAAAACCTGTACACACTGTATATGTAGTACATTGTAATACACTAGTCTATACACGTGTATGTGTGTTACTTTAACAAACATTTTTTTCTCAAAAGTTAGATGGCCTGACGTTTCGATCCTACATGTATAGTGGGACCTTTCACAAAGGACCTTTGAGAAAGGTGCTGCTCAATGTACACATGTACATACATGTACAGCGTTAGGATGAAACATCAGGCCCTCTAACTTTTGAGATCGATGTATTGCAGGTCATTTTAGTCAGTGAGCAGTGAGCACTTTGCAACAGTTTTTTTTGTATTCACTGAAAGAAATTCTTGTGTCGTCCTTGAGTGTTGTTTTTATGACAGGACACGGCATATTTCCCTCCGAGTTTACGAAGGACATCCATTCTCCCTAAGACTGATGAGAGCGAGGAGAAATGTCACTCAGTGCGTGCCGGGACAAAAGGACGCCGTGTCCAGAGGAGAGGAGTACCGGGTAAACAGCGAGTAATTGCCGGCTGGAATGTCGGCCGCCCTGCCTTTGTGTCCCGAGGAAAAGCTTGCGGCGACACCGAAGAATGAGCGCGTCTCTGAGGCGAGCCGGGCGGCAACCCCAGATGCAATTCAAAGTTCTGCATGGCGGCCACACAACGTACACGTAGGCGGACAATCTTTGCAAGAAATTTGAGATGTCTGTCAGTAAATCCCTAAATTCTAAGCGATCTAAATTTATCAGCTCTGTCAGGTTCATATTTTGCTTTTCATCTACAGTGCCAGCGAAAGCGCAACATTATACGTACATGTACATGTACATGTACAATGTATCTCAGGCAGGTAAATGTGTGGGCGGCTTTATGGAACCGCCCACTTCATCAGATCGTAATTTATCATTTTTGGTTTCTTTGAGCGTGGGCCTCAGGCAAATCTCTAGTAATTCCCCTCAAATCGTATTTACAATCTGCATGGTACACATGTGCATATAATTATGTACATGTACATGTACTGAACATGTATTATTGGTACATGTACATACTACATGTACACTGTGACTGTACTGGTCAGTGTACTGGTGCTCTCCCTGTCTCTGTGGCAGTTTCTCTGTACATACATACATGTAAACGTACATGTACATGTACATGTACGTGTACATGTACATTGTGTGTGTACATGTACATGTGTTGTATTTAGGTCTCTGTCTCTCTGTATGTACATGTACATGTATGTATGTTAGTGTTACTCTCTTCCTCGTTTCTGTCTGCCTTTCTGTCTCTCTGCCTCTGCCTCTCTGTCTATCTCTACGTATGTAACTGCTCTGACACTGCCTACTGTACATGTACACATGTACCTGTACATGTGTACATGTCTTGTCTGTATGTCTCTATCTCTCTCTGTCTCTGTCTGTCTGTCTCTCTTTCCAATCTACATGTATCTCTCATACTGTATGATACTGTGAGCATGGAAAACCATGCTGTGAGGTGACTACACCTCACAGTATGGATGGGCCACTTCAGCAGGCATTTGTCGTAAAAAAAATTCCACCTACATGTAAGGGGATAAAATCGGGATGGAATGAAGTGCAATTATAAACACAAAAGAAGTTGGAGTTTATTACAGGAGTGCAAAGGAGTACCGGTAAACTGAGGATTTCTCAAGTTTGTCTGTCCTTGCAACACACTCTATCAAGTAATGTATAAGCATGTGATCCATGCAACACTGAATTACACTGTACTAGTACAAGCATGTCCAGGATATACTGTAGGGTCTACATGGGCCCATGAAGGTTCTTATCATTATCACATTATCAGTCACAACCCAAGTTCCTTGAAATTCCAAGGTAACAGTAAGCCAAGTACTGTACATTGTACATGTATACAGTACAGTGATGTTGATACTGCAGAACAATATGTAGGCCTTCATGTGTACGAAGGCAGTTGGCAGTTTCTTTGCAAGCCACTTCAGCATCTCAGCATAAATACCTGCACAAAATTGTACAAGCATTACCCCTCCCTACTTGTCACTTACGACCCCATTGTGTGCACCGGGCTCCGTGCCGATTCGGTTACGGGCTGAGAAACAGGTTGCCGAGGTTACAATAACACTACAACAAACCCACTAGCGACCAGGGAGTAGCAACTCTATCCATGGATAGTTAGCAACCATTCGTTTATGAACTCTCGGGGTCAGGGTAGGTCTGCGTACACGCAAAACCTCTGAAAAAACAACAAAACTCCCCTGGACTGCTGAAGTAAGTCCAATGTCAAATAGTGAGTCTCCGGCACCTTGCCTTGGTCCACAGACCTTTGACCTCCCCCAGTGGTTGTACTTAACACCAGGGAATCCCCTGGACAATAGTGAGCCCGACCGATAACTTGCCCAATAAAAGAGTTCTGGTACATGTACCTCAGTACAGTACATGTACACTGTACATTGTGGATGTGCTACAGTACATGTATGTTGAGGTTCTGTGGGACATCGATTGGATAGGGAATGAGTTGAGAGAATGCATAACATGTGCATGCACAGTATACATGCAGAAACACTTACATGTAACTTGGTTTTTGTTGGCGAGAGCAAATCGCACTTTGTTGATTTTAAAGCCCTTACACAACATTGGTAAAATAAAAAAACAGAAATTATCACAGAATTTACATGAAACTTAAATACAGTTTGAAGATGGTTATAGTACAAGAAACCTCTCACTGTAATATTTCTGCCTAAAATGTTGTATTTTGGGGGAAATGAGCAAAAGAAATAGTTTACGTCTCACCGAGATCTAAACTATTTTCCAGAACAGTACGGCGTTAAATGCTGCATTTTCGCGAAACAAATGAAGCAGTTTTCACGATTTTCTCGAGACTCGGTTGACGGATTGAGCTGAAATTTTCACAGGTGTGCTATTTCATGCATGTTGGATCAGACAACGTATGGATGCTATTCTTTGAACTCGACCAATGTTGTGTTGGGGCTTTAAGGAGAGCGATTTGCAAATCGCTCTCCTTAACTCACCAAAGTGAATTACGGAGAGCATTTTTTAGCTCTCCTTGTAATTTATTAAAAATGAAGGCCTGATGTAAAAACTACATGTATACTATAGAAACATGCAGTAATGTGCGAAGAAAAAAGCTTTATCAGCCCTCTACACACGATGCTAAGACTGTGCTAAATTTGTGTTTTCAATGCTCATGTTTTTGACCCCTGAGGTGGTACTGTACATGTACATTGTAACTTTTAGATGCAAACAGATGAGTTGGCCCATCAAAAAAGTGTGAGGTACATGTACATGTGTAGGCTATGCAGGGGAAACCCTGCTTTACACAGTGGCCGGGTTAAGCAGGTTAATCTTTTGGCGTGGACTTGTCAACACTGTTTAGAGCTTACAGTGGTCAGAACAAACACATGGAGGGGAGGATTTCAAACTGGTGAAATGTTGGCACAGGCCTATCAGTAAAAGCCACACACTGGAGGTTTTGAGTGGTTCCATACAAGCAGAGAGGGCCACTCTCAAAATGGCAGAATGGCAAGGACATGTCTGGATGAGATAGGAAGGGAGTGAGGAACTCCACGTACCCAGTTAAAAAAAGGGGTAGATTTCTGGTCAATGGTATGCCAGCTGTTGCCAATTCAGTCTTGTTTCACCTTCAGTTTTCAAGTGGTGGACAAGATTTTTCAAACTGGTGACATGTTCAATTCCTGACAAAAAGAAGACACAAGGCAGAACGAGGAGGACGGACACAGATCTATGGAAAGGAAGAGAAGTTCCCTCTTGCAAAATTGTGTACATTTTTAAGTCA
The DNA here is from genome assembly GCA_949987565.1 of Luidia sarsii. NCBI lineage: Eukaryota > Metazoa > Echinodermata > Asteroidea > Paxillosida > Luidiidae > Luidia > Luidia sarsii. The sequence goes on along the minus strand of OX465105.1, from coordinate 19,609,402 downwards.
TTCTTAATTTCTTGCTGGGTGTAGTACTTACCGTACTCAGTGAGCTGTTCAAATAATCTCAAAATTTAGTGAGCCTGATGTTTCGATCCTAGCAGGACCTTTCTCAAAGGCAGAGTGATCAAATTTGAGATTTGCATTTTGGTGGTTTTAGTCAGTAAGCAGTTTGCAACATTTTTGTATCACCTTTTGTTCAATGTAGTGTTTTCTTCTCCCTTCCCCCAGAAAAACAAAATTAAAATGAGAGTCCGGCGTTCCAATCCTAGCAGGACCATTCTCAAAGGCAGAATGCTAGGCCCTCCTCGTTTGCAATTTACATTTTGATCATGTAAGGCAGTAAGCAGTATGTACCGGTACACATTCTTGTACAGAATTCCTGATAGGACAAGAGAGACCCTTCGTGTTACTTGACCAGCTCGACATGAATCTCTAGGCACAATCACCTCCACTTCTTTTTTTTACTCATAACGCCCATTTTTTCTTCATTAAAAATGACAAATACACACACCTTTTCAAGGCAAGAATTCCTGTGTCAAATTCAAATGAAACTTTTTTTTTCAACAACGAAAAAAAGTGTACTCTTGCGGTGGTGACCAGGTGGTCACTGGACTCACTACCATCCAGGTCAGTGCTTAAGTTCAGCACCTTTATTCTCGCACTGTCACACAAGTTTACGGCGCGTTAACCACTGCATAATTGCAACAAACGTACCACAGTAATCACGTGTGACCCAGAATGAGCATACTCGCACGGCGTGCACGTACATTGTACACTAGAAGGTCAAAACTCAATAAGAATAGTTCGTGGAACAAAAGTGTCCCCCCCCCCTAAACAAAACCTACAAATCAGAAATCATGCTCCGCTGTAACAACAATTGGAGAGAAAAAAATCTCAGCTGAAACTGAAAGAAATAATTAGTGAAATATTTTTTTTTTTAAGTCAGTGAGTCAGCGCAATAACCTCATTGGCTTGCCTTTATTCATCAAGTCTCACAGAACCTTGAGCAGAGCACTACAAAATAATGGCTGTACTAGTGTATGTACAATGTACAGTGGGCTACATGACTATACATGTACACTTTGTGTACAAGTTCGAATCTTGAAACTGCAATCTTCCATTCCATTTTTTCTTCTATCAGAGAAGGGGATGAGTGGCACCAGACATCATCAGATAGCATTGCTCCAAGTGTGAATACAGACAGGCGCCTTCTTCCTCTTTGACTCTTTTCGTTTTCCTAGTTAGGGGCCTTTTTGAAAACACGGCTTGGGCTCCGGCTCAGACTTCATCCCGGCCTGTCATCTATCCGCTGAAAATAATACAGAGCTTGTGTTTTTTTCCTTTGATGCTTGTACATGTAATTATGTACTAGGTACCTGTACATTGTATGTAGCCCCATGTGAACCAGCAATGTACATTTACATGCGTGTATGTACTATACATATGTCAGAAATAACCCTGGTGCCTCAGCAAGAGCCTGAGCCAGAGCCAGAGCCGCAGATTCCAAAAGGCCCCTTTCAGCCAGTTCGAGGAGAGCGTTCAAAACTTGTCTGGGAGTAAACCAAGGTGAGCCAGACCTCAGTTGGTGGTTGACCTTGTTTCTATGGAGGGGTAATTTGTTTGGGGTCGCTGAGGTCAAGTCGAGGCACTGAGTTGTCACCAGTGTTGCTATGCTAGGGGTGCCGGTAGTTGGCAAGACAGCCGATGGGGGAAAGATGGTTAAAATTTGGACGACGGCCAATATTTCTGTAGCCGGGCGATTTTCCAAGAAAGTCAGTGCTTTGTACATGTATGTACCACATGAACAGTGCATGTATAATGTACTGTACAGTACTTACACAAAATCTCTTAATTCCCATTTCAAAGTGACAAATATTTCTTTATTTTTTGTATGGAAATTCGCCAAAAACTGTTAATTAATGTACCGTATAAAGCCACTCAGGGTTAAGGGCTATAAAGGAAAGAAGGAGATAGAGAGGGACTCGGGAAGGCTGGAGATAGGAATTGATGTCCCTCTTAAAAAGGGCAAGATCGTAGGCTGGGGGAAAACATGAACCAGGAAGGGAATTCCAGAGAGAGTCTGAACGAGGGAAGATGGGACGAGGCATTCACATTAAACAAATTGAACAGCACTAGCTGTTGTGCTCATTGATTTCCCCGCCTCTGCCAACCCCTTCCCAATCCTCCCCCACCAACCCCAGGTGATGCCTGTCCCAGGAACACCAGTCATCAATGATTTTTTGGCCCGACAATATTATCTTCCGGCAGACGGTACACATGTAGGAAAGGTGGAGGAGAGGGGGGGGGCAGGCGAATAAGATAACACAGTGGGACGGGGAACCCGTGGTGCGGTACACGTACAGTACCGGGGGTAGCTTCCCATTTAATAACCCACCACTCTCCACGTTATCGACAGCGGCGCGGTGTGCCGTTACGCGCTCACAAAAACAAAAAAACTCAATGAAAACCGAACAAAAACCACACCATCAATATCCGCGGACAGGACGGAACAGCTATGAAACTCGACCGCTCGTTAATAATTTGCCCGTTGACAATGAGGGGTGTTTTATGAATCATTTGAAACCCACACTCCCGAAGCAAGTGCACAGTGTTACTGGATGGATGAAACTTCATTTTTTACCATCTGGGTCAGTAGTGTGCAGGGCACTAAACCTCTCGTAAATTTCAAAGAACAAGGTGGATCTACACGTGTACATTCTGTATGCATGTTGTCCATTTTTGTTCTAATTTAGTGCCATCTTTAAAACTGTCATTGCAAATGGCACTAAAACCTACAGTACCAGTTACCAGTTACATGTACCTAACTTCTGGAATACTGGAATATTGGAATAGTCACGGGTTTGATTTTTTTTCATCAGGCAAAGCACTGAGCATTCAGTGTGTAGGCCTATCACATCAAGCAGGGCTAACCCTCATTGAACCGGAATATTTAACAATTATGGATCTGACTGTCTGAAAATTGTCTCCATTTACATTATAACGAAGTATACAAATTCTTATTTCATTTTAAATTGATGAAAAATTGGTTGAGAGTTGGGTACTGTTTTTTGGGGTCACACAGGTTTTTAAATCTTTCTTTTCAACTGAACAAAGGAAAGGAAAGTGGAATGGGAAATTGTTTGCGGGGCGGGGGGGGGGGGGGTGGTAGGGGGGGCTGGAGGGAGGATGGACTCACCCGTTCGTGGAGGGATTTGAGCACGGCCGGTTCCAGCATGATCTGGGCTGGAGGGCCTGGGTCCTGCTCCACGACCAGCTCTGGCTCCGTGCTCCCGTAGCCGTCCGAGCCCAGCGACACGGTCAGGTGAGGACGCTGCGGCAGGGGCTTGGGCAGGCGCGACTTCTTGCTGCCGCCGCCGCTGCTGGCGCGGCGGGGGGCGTTGGACGGAACGACGGCCACCGGCGCGACGTGGTTGCTGTTGCTACCGCCGCCACTGCCACCACTGCCGGCGCCGTTCAGGCTGCTCAAGTCCGGCGACTCCGACCGCTGCGAGTCCATCTCGTGGTCGGCGTCCGAACCGGACTCGAGCTCGCGGTCGACGTCGGTGGTGGCGGCCGAGCTGGTGGGCGAGGCCGGCTCGATGGACGGCTCCGAGTCCGGCTCCGACTGGCCGCCGCTCAGGGCCCGGCCCAGCAGGCCGGCGTTGATCTCCCGCTCGATGTCCTGCTCGAACTGGACCAGGAGCGGCACGGCCATGCCCACCTTGCCGCCGCGCCGCGCCACCTCCAGCAGGCAGAGGATGAAGCTGCGCTCGTTCTTGCGCATGACCAGGTCGTCCGACTCAAACAGCAGCACGTCCTTGATGCTCAGCGAGTGCCGGCACCAGCCGATGAAGTTGCTGACGTTGTCACGGGCGTTGAAGGAGCCCTCCTTGGCGTCGGGCCGGTACTTGATGTCGTTGTCGTTGATGACGATGTCGCGCTCGATAACGGCGGTCGCAGCCGCGGCGCTGTTGCCGTGCTGCGTCTGCCGGTACTCCAGCGCCACCCGCCGCAGGTTGTTGGCGTGCTGGCACAGCACCGAGCCTGTCTCCAGCTTCTCGAAGAAGTTGTCGGGCCCGATGTCCAGGGAGTACAGGCTGTTGAGCCACTCCGCCAGGTCCTCCACCATGGCGTACAGGTACTCGTCCTGCGTCTTGAAGGGCTTGATGGGGGTGGCCTCCCACTTGGTCTCGTAGCGGGTGTCGTACGGGTCCTCAAAGTCTGGCGTGCGGGAGCCATCCCTGCCCACCGTCTGCAAACCGTTCATCATTCAAATCCCACCGAAAAAAAACCCACAAAAAACCTCAAAAGTCCTTCAATGGAGGTTGATTGAAATAAATCAACCAAATTCCATCTATCCTTTCTTCTAAACTGCAGATTACCTCGACTGATTCCACTGGCTACACAAATCCTTCCTCCGTTTCTCCACAATTTTTTTTTTTTTTTTTTCAGTGCAGGTCCAGAGAAGTCAGTTCTCTATTTCCATCTGTGCTTTTTCTTAAAAAAACAACCACTTCTGCCACATTTGAGCTGCAGCCATCCTTCTGACTGATTGACTCGTTTCCACTTCGGAGAAAGCTATTTGCAAGCAGATGTGCAAGTCACGTCTGCACCGCTGACTCGCCCGGTCTTAATGAGGTTTTCTTGGCCGGAGATCAACGCCTGAGCGAACTCGCCGGCTTCGCAGACATCCACGGTTGGCTGACAGAGAGAGGGAAAAACTCATATAAACATTGCAGGAGAAGTCACACGACTCTGGTCGACAGACTGCCTAGCTGATGTAACTAGCCTCACCATCTCAGACACACAAATTGACTCGATGACCAATCCCCCCCCGGACAAAAACTCCAGCTAACAAATCCACACGGAATGCCACAAACACAGAGACACTGTCAAGATGCCAGCTACAAACGTTAACGGTTATTTTGGAATTAAAGCAAGGTGGCTTTTTTTTTTTTTTTTCTTGAAAAGGCGATCCACACTAAAGAGTATCCCCACTCTTCTCTCTCTCTTTCTCTGCGGGAGGGATTTAGTGAGAAAGCCGGGTGAGTGGGCTTGTTGCCGGCTGAATGGCTTTGGGTGGGTTTACCGCGGGGCGGAGGCAGGGACGCGTGACTGGACCGGACAAAGGCATGCCCCCACGGAGTGGAGTCCTCTTCATGGTCGGCCAAACACCTCGCTGGAATGCAAAGCTGGGCTCCGGAGAGCTAGAGGAGAGGAGAGGAGAGCTCGGTCTTTTGTGGAGGAGATCGCACGAGGAGAGCCAGGAGTGTGTGTGTGTGTGTTTGTGGGGTAGGACTCTCGGCAAACAATCAGGGCATCGCTTTCACTGTCCACCTGCAAAAGAGAGAATCGAGAACGAACAATCGGTCAAAAGTGAAAGCAGCAGTCCTGTCAATGTACCGGTAGTCATGCATGCGTAGTGTGCTGTATACAAAATGAGCACCAGTGCCACATCGGTGCATCACTCTACCTTGTGATGCATGGGTATGCAGTTCTTTAGTCCGAAGCCAATACTGAACTTATGCAAACCTCAAAAATGTGCCAAGCCAAAGTCAAATGAACACTGCCCTTTTGCCCTTGCCTCTCCAGATGCTATCAACAGTTATCAACCTAATCGTCTTTAATTGATAACTGAATGGGCTCAGACCAATAACTCAACAACTAAATTAGCCTCGTGCCGATAAGTGGACCCTGCCCCTGTTTTTGACAAATGGGGACAACACACCGGGGTCGGATCTCCTTGGTCAGGCTTGGCAGAGGTCAACCGAGGGAAACCAAAGTCTGAATCTGGTGTAGGGGGGGGGGGGTGGACAAATCAATCATGAATACAAGCACAGATACAGTAACATCTATTTTACACAAAAACAACAACACCTTGACAAGTGCAAAAATGATTGTGTATATGATGGTTCCTTGCACTGTTGCATATAACACAGTACAATTGTTTCTACACATGTGCATAATTGCATACTGTACATGTACAGTAGACCTACATGTACATGTACACTACATGTACAGTAGGCCCTACAGTGCATGCACATTTTCATGCATGGGCATGAATCTCGTGCCTTCACTGCCTTGTGTGTTGTGGAGACCTACACATGTAGTCCAATATGTACATGAACAAACAGTAGGTTGAAAAGGTCTCCACAGGGAAATTGTAAAGGTGTAGAGAGGTCTCCACAAGGTTTTCACGAAACTGGAAATAACTCAAAAAAGGGAATCTGTCGCAAATTAAAATTTCTACATAGGAAAGTGAATGTGGTTGAAATGTTATGGGAACATTTTTAAAACATTGTTTCTCACTCGGTACATTGCACGAGAACAAGGCAACATCTCCACAAGGCTACATGTACAAAAATTAGTACATGTACACATGTGTATACATGTACATTGTACCAGGTACATGTATGTACACATACAGTACATGTACATACAGTATGTACATGTACACTGTACATGTACAGTCCACACATGTACATTTACAGTGCTTTAGCCTTTAGGCCAATTCTCCTATCCAATGTGTGACCCATGGAACCACAACATCCAAAATAAAATTTACCAAGACCTGTCTACAGAGTCAAGTATCGGTTGCAACCTCAGACTCATAAAATTCCGGGAGAAACCCTGAGCTCAGTGCCATGATTAGATTACATGTCTAACTGTAGATACAAACCAAGGGAAGAAAAACGGACTGAGAAGTTAGCAACCACAGTTGTGGGAACTGAAACTAATTGTAGAATATATGACATAATCCAGGAAATTAGAATTCACATAATGAGACAGTAATTTCTTTTTGTCTGATACGCGTACAATGTGGTTTTATTCCCTCCGCCTTTTCAAGGGGCTGTTCAATCCAGGAAGGATTGGCTTTTTCCGGCTCTAAAGGAAACCCTCCCTTACGGGGCTTAAACTGCGCCCTTAGATGACTGGTGCACTTCCTAAGCCAAGCCTCGAAATTACATTATGTACAATGTATACAGACACGTCCAAGACCAAGTTCCTACATGTACATGTACATGTACATGTACATGTACATCAAGTACATGTACCTGTACATGTACACGTATGTACACAGGTACAATGTATACAGTATGTAAAACTACAGTAGAACATGTACACTGTACTAATATGCAAAAATGTTGCAAAATGCTTACTGACTAAAATAACCGAAAAAGGAATAAACCTAAAAAGCCAAAACAAAAGCCAAAAAGCAAATACCGATATCAAACATTAGGAGGGCCCAACGTTTTGATCCCAGCAGGACCTTTCTCAAAGGTAAAGGTACTTATGTACATGTACATGTGTAGCCTTTCTCTGCTATTTGCTAATTTGCTACAATGAAGGATCGAAATATCAGGCCCTACTGTACACGTACTGAACCATGTACATCAGGTATACCGTACATCGTGTACATGTACACGTACAAACATGTATGATACAAGTACATGTACACAAGTTCAAGACAAGTTTACAAAGCCTGTAAAATGGGACTATATAATAGTGTATACCAGTACCAAACAAATGAGAAACTTCTTGTCTTTGTGAGTACCGGGTAAGTATGTATGTATTCCAAACTTTATTCTCTTGGGCCATGCAAGATCCATACTGTACTATAGATCCAAACTTGTACTGCCAGCTGCTTCCATTATGAATATTGTTCATACTGGAAAAAAAATGATAATACAATAAACTGCTTGAATCTCAATAGAGGATTACTTTCTTCCATTGAGAAAGGTGCTCTTTTGATGAAAATGTCAGGCACTGTAAACTATAAAAATATTCTAAGCATTGTAGGCATTGTGAATTTGCGATTCTCGTTTGGTTGAGAAATCGTCGCTCCCGTCCCGAGTGTGGCATTGAGTTAATACAGCCAAGTGTAAACAATTTCGTTTTGAACTGCAAGCAAAAAAGACAGTTTTCGTCGCTTCATTTTTACAGCCGCCAAAACCTGGCAGGAAACCAGAGCTCTCACCAAACTACTGGACAGATGACTGTACTATGTGTTTGGTATACAAAATACATGTACTTTACCGGTATATATCCTTCCCTTTTTTTTGTGGGTCAGACCTACTGACTGACCTCACAGTCAAAACATTGCGGCACAGTGAGACAGGAAATGATCGGGTACGATTCGATCTTTCATTACAAGACCAAAACCTGTGGCAGACATGTGTATAGTTATGCACTGTAGTCTGTATTGCTGACAAATGATAGGCAGTCGTAAATGTTAGACGGCCCAAAGTTTCGATCCCAGCATGACTGCAGGACCTTTTTCTCAAAGAGAGAGAAAAAAAATGCTTCCGACTGGCACCGCATGGTGCCCCCACCCCAAAGCAAAGACTAGTGGACTATTTGGGAAGGCTAGTGGCTACCATTCTAAATTTCTAAGGGCTGGATAGCTCAGATGGAAGATAACCACATTAATCCAGAGGTCTTGGGTTCAAGTCACCAACTCCCTGTCCAGTCAAAGTTTTCTTTGCCAATTTTCCAATTTGTTCAAAAGTTCCCAGTCAATTTTTTTTCCTTTGTTTGTTTGACTTTACAAAATGGTTCAAAGTTCCCTGTCAGTAAATTTCCTTGATTTCCGGAAAGTTAAATGGAATCAAGATTAAGAATTATGACACGGAGGAGGATGGACCAATTCAGTAAGCATTTGCCACACCTACATGATGTATTTAACAAATTTTTATAAATATTCTTCAAAAAGATGGTTGACTTTTTGGGGAAGACTGCCACCTAAGGGCTGGATAACCCAGGTGGTAAGAACCTAAATGTAAGTTCAGCCATTTGTCTAAAAGTGTTTAAAGGTTCCCAACTTCCCAGTCAGTTTTCCCCTTGAATTATTTGAAATACTACATAGTTATTCTGAATTCTGACTTGAAGTGATACAAGAATGTCACAAAAACTGCTTACAGAATTTGAATATTGCAGAAATTGCCCAAATGTCAACAAATTCCACGGACTGATGTTTCAATCCTGGAACTTGTAGAACTACAGGTGTTTAGAAGGATCTATTTACCTAATTTGCTATAATTTGCTATAATTTGCTAATTTTGAAGTAAACACACAACCAAAATTTGCAAACTGCTCACTGACTAAAATAAAAAGACTTGCAATACATAAATCTCAAAAGTTAGAGAGCCTGACATTCCGATCCTAGTAGGACTTTTCTCTTTGCCTTTGAGAAAGATCCTACTACATGTAGGATCGAAACTTCAGGCCCACTAACTTTTGAGATTGCTATAATTTTACTAAGTTTTTACTTTTTCAAAATTGTTTAAAAGTTCCCAGTCAACTGTATTCCCTTCATTTGTTCGACTTAGTTAGCCCCAACACAACATTAGTAAGATTGAAAAACAGAAATGCTCACAGATTTACATGAAACAATACAGTTTGAAGATGGCAGAAACCTCGCACTGAAATATCTCTGCCTAATGCTCTCTTTTTTTTAAAAGAAATTGTTTAAGTCTCACCCCTAGATCTAAACAATTTTTTGGAACAATACACGTTATACATTACGTTGAATGCTGCATTTTCGCAAAAAAAATGAAACGTTTTTCACGATTTTCTCGAGACTCGGTTGGCGGATTGAGCTGAAATGTTCACAGGTGTGCTATTTCATACATAATGCTGCCAGATCAGACAATGTAAGGATGCTATTCTTTGACCTCGACCAATGTTGTGTAAATCCCTTTAAATTTGGAAACCTGGTGCAGGCTGTTGGGAGTGTTGGGGCTAGCATACAGTACTCCCGCTAAAGCCAGAGCCAAATCCACCGATCCCCTTTCACTATTTCGCAACGCCGTTCTTGCGTCTTTGATCTGGACACAATAGTCTCTAATCCGATAATCCATTCAATTCTTGCAACAGCTTGCCAGACAATGGGGGGGGGGCTCACCGGAGGAACCTTATCCCAAAGAAACCTTTGTCCCTTCAAGTGGCTATCACAGTATCAGTCTCACCACCTAAATCGTTTAAGACGCCAATGATTACATTTGCAAATTCCCTTCCCTGTCCCTCAAAGAAAAATAGCCAGACCTTATAAAAGAAGTGTTTTATGTCCCAACGAACCCCTGTCGTAAATGGCAAGTCCTTTTTCTGTTACAAACTTACAAACTCCACTTAAGGTTTCTTTTTTCATTCTGATATTTAATTTTGCATTATTAATTATCTACAGACAAGACATTTATTATTATTATCAAAACACCTGGGGGAACTTAAAATTAATAAAAAATACTGATTGGGACTTCAGTAATGAAGTCTAATTAGACCTATGATTTAGACGGAGTTAATTTCTTTCGTGATAATTGATATTTCCTACTCTGTTTTGGTCTAACTAACTTCTTTCTAAGGCATAGAATATAGTCCGAGTAACTTGGACCCTTACAATCGGCCTTTTTTTTTAATTTGAGGGTGTCGGGGGTCGCCCGACCCCTCAATTAAAAATGGCGATTGTAAGGGTCCTAGTTACTCGGACTAAGTCTAATATTTTGCAATAACTATTTTATTTATTTTGCAATTTCTGTAAAGTCACGGAAGATGTTTGAACTACATGTAGTATTAATTGAAGCACTTTTTGGGCTGCACTTTCGTTGATTTAAACTGTCATATTATTACAATAAAACAAATGACACTTCAAGAGTGTTCCTTCGCTCTAGAAATCATGAAATAAACGCCATATTGAATGCCAAATTCAAGGGCTTGTGTTGAGAATATTCACACGTAGAAACAAAACTCACCTCGTCATTCTTGCAAACACCACGAAGCATCCACCGCAGACCAAAATATCCACAATCATGACGGGTATCGTTCCTCCAGATTCTCCCTAAATCTCCCGGCAGACGGCAGACTGCTGGCCAAAACCTTCCCCCGATGACTACATGATGGTTGTGGGGGAAAGGAAAGAGAAGTCCCGCTGACCGGCGTCGAGTAAAAAAAACCCGGCTAAATCGCCCCAAGTAATCTACGAGCCTACACCCTTAACGACGCGATGGAAATAAAAATGTGGCCGGGATGTAAATGTATGCATGTGCGAATTTTATTTTGATCAACACAGCTGATGCGAAAGTGGACTAGAGAGGGCGCCAGATAGAATTCTCTCTGGTTGCAGAACACTAAATCGAGCTCCCATAGAACTCTAGGAAAAAACATCCAATTTCAAAGTCAAGTATTCCATACCTAAAAGTTTCTCAGGTCTTGTAACTATATCCAAATTTCAATTTTGGTGTCCTTAGCCGTTCAGATTGTTTTTCTTATAATTTAAAAATGTATTTTATTTTATTTATATCTGCCTTTGAGAGGTCCTGCTAGGATTGAAACGTCAGGCCCACTAAATTTGGATTTTTTTTTATTACCCCCAGAAAAATCACTCCCAAAATGTGAAGCCATCCAAGCCGTATTTTTGCAAGGAGTTTGGGAAGGACACCTCCACTTGTACAGTCAAATAGGGATATTTTCCAAAATCAATTTCACACAACATTCAACAGTGAACCCCCCATAAAATAATTAGCCTCCAAATTCCCCTTATTAAAAACAAGTTGTGGGTCCACACAAACACTCGGTGTAGCCATCATGGATGGAGTTAGTGTGCTACATACAACTAACCCAAAATAATATCTTTTTTACAAAATTGCCTAAAAATAAAGTCATTACAGACCTTGTTTATACTGAATAAAATACATACACACATTTTTCGTGTAAAAGCAAGTCTTCATTGAGGAAAATGATGTTAAATGAGAGAGCAAAGAAAAGCTGCCTTGGGCTGAAAACAATCTGGTAAGGAAGTGCACCTACTGTCTAAAACGGCCTGGTAACGAAAGTCTCAAAAGTCGAGAAGGCCTTTACTTTTCGATTGGCTCGCAAAGATTAAGACATTATCCAGGACAGACGTACCATTCTCTAAAACGGAACCTTTCTCAGGGGCAGGAGGATTGTTCTGCCTTTGACAAAGGTCCGGCCTGCTAGGATCGAAACGACAGACCCTCTAAGATGTGATTTGTTCACGGATTATCTCACCTCCTTGTCGAATAACTGAGACATGCACGTTTGTTTTCGCACACCTGTATGATCCCTTTGAGTGTATCGACAGTGTCATCTTTGACCAATTTTCGTTTGTGTGATATTACTATTAGGCCAGAGCAAAATTAAATCTGAGAAAAGTCATAAGTTCGGATTGATGTCCATTCTCCTGATGACGGCCAGAGCATACTGGTCGAAACGTCGAGTTACCACTCAGGTTCTTTTCAGAACCAAACCTCTTCCTTTAAGAGACCTGATACATGGTGTCACCGCAAACCTTAAGTTCCTATATTGATTCACCCACCATGCAAAGCCTTAAGTCTTATTTAAGTTCGGATTGGAAAACGTTTTTTTTTTTACGTTGAGCTTAGACGACAAAAACGGATTTTATTTTTTATTTTCAATTTGAGTTAGTTATGAACAAATTCCTTTGGTAATAATCCATTGATAACTAAGCCAGATTCATTTTTAATAAATGACTGATTACGTAAATCGATAAAATTAATCATGGTGATGAAATAATCTTCCAGAACCCGGCCTGGGCTAGCTCCAACTCCATAATAATGTATTCGTCTCCGTCATTAACAAAAACAAATCCAAACATGTAGGAGGTGTTTTTTGTTGAGGATATAAGGCATGTATAACTCTTCTCTTTCAAAAAGGAGTGTGGCTCTGAAAAGAGCCGGTAACACTTTTCAGAACCACACGTCATCGCAAACCTTCCATTTTGATAAGGCTTATGAGGTGTTTTTTTTCTCGAAAACGAAGTACCTTCTCCAAATCAGAAGTCAACAGCCGCCTATTTCATGTCTGGAACTTTAAAATGGTTAGAGGAAATGGCGACGAAGCCTTGAGTCCAGCCTTAAGCTGGGTTTTGAAAAACAACAATAACCGGACTCTGATTGGCCGAGAGTTTGGACCACAGTTATGTGACTAGTCCGAGAATAAAAAAAAAAATCCTACCTCGGTAGACCACGCCCCCTCACGCGCGTGACGTCGCACTAGATGCCGACCATGAATATGCATCGAAACAGCGATTCGCTTTTCATCAAAAGTCAACTTGGAAGGCCGCGCCCAAAAGTGATAGGTACAGACAATAATTATGAGGAAAGATGGCGTTTGATGACTGTACTAAATGATTCAAAACAGAACGGAAATGTCGCAGACTGTCAACTTAGATGACTAAGGCCGTTTTCAAAATGAAGGCTTAGGCTCGGGCTTGGGTTTCGGTCATATTTATCTTACCAGACATCTAAAAACAAGCGTTTGGCCCCAGTTTCTTGGGGAAAACCCCAGCTATACCTATCAAGCCAACAAACCTTCAAATTCGGAAACAAACCACAACCTGGATTTTTAGGCTTTGTCAGACGGAGACGAAGCCTGAGCCCGAGCCTAAGCCTTCGAAGACGGCCTATAAAAGGCACGATGTTTCGATCCTAGCAGGACTTTTGCAAGAGACAGAAAGGTACTGATAGGATAGAAATTTCAGACATTAAATTTTTTTGAATACCGAGTAAAAAAGAAACACAAAGAACACCATCCCCACAAATAACTCAAACAACACGCTCCAATACAAGATAAAAGAGTAATTCTTTTTTGTTTATTTCCCATTTCAAAACCCCCCCAAACGTCCATTCATAAATGTATCTCCCTGGATTACATAATACGTGTACTTGTTTGACAGTAGTTTCACCTTGCCAGGCATGGCAAAAACCAATACAAGTCAATGATATGTACAGGTACAATGGTAAGTCCTACTTATATATAAAGATGTTTCATTATTATACATGGTTTTTTATAGTCTTTTTCTTTCAATTCTCTCTCTACTGACGTCAATTATACCGCGTTCTTGACTATACTCTTCCAAAATTCAGTTTCTCTATTCTCGTGTCTCTCTATCTCCTACGAAATGCAATAAATAGAAAATTGCACGCTGTGATGGTTTTTTTTTTAAAGCAGATCTCTCACGATACCTTTACATCTTTCTACAGTATTCTAATAAGGCCATAATATCTTCATTTCTTTGTGGAGAGAAAATGCGTGCAGTTTTCAAAGGGCCGTTCTTCATCCAGTAAGCAATTTAAAATTAAAATAAATAAATTAATTACTCAAAAATTAAAATAAAATCCAAAATCATTTCTCGATTCAATCCCAATGGCCAGCATAAAAATGCACTAAGCAGGAAAGTTTTGCTAAGCACAAAATATTGTCTTAGATTAAATATTTCTGCTCAGCAGAAACATTAATGACTTTTTCTGTGCTTAATTGTGAGACTGGTTTTGAGGAGTGTCATGGATGCTAGATGTGCTGTTAATGAGCAGAGCATGGTGCAACTGGTAACAGTCATGAATATTCATCAAGAATCGCTTGGCAACCAACTCCTTCAGAACCAGCACAATCAAAAAGGGGGAAAGAAATGACTTTAGTCTGGTACCCCCAATGGCCACTTAGGTTGGCCCATTGGGCAGCATGTAGTTGCTACGGAGGGGAGGCGGGGTGCCAGATTTGAAATCTGTTGTTAAGGCCACATCTTTGTAGACTGGTACCCAGACAATTATGACCGCAGTGATCAATGCGAGTGGTACAGGGCACTAAACCTTAAGTCCAAGCCACAACCCCCAAGGCAAATGTCACAATCCCCAAAAAATTATGTTCAAAAAGTTACAATCCTCTGACTTTTACACGCCAAAGTCGACACGTGTTCTCTTGACCGTCTAAAATACAATTGCATATTCGACAGACAGGTAAAAAGAGATTTTGCCCTAATTCAGTGCTCAATAAAAAGTGAAGAAAACATTCTTTTTACATTCAGTACCCTTGGCAGAGATGGTAACAAAAGAGAACAGGAGAAACTGTCATTTAAAAAAAAGGGAGAAGAAGAAAAAAAGCCAGAACTACAACAATGTTTTGGAGAAAAAAAACCCACAAAACATCTGTGCAGTATCAGCCAGAATTCAGTTGAATTTATTTCTGGGATCTAGATAACCATATTCATCCTAAAAATGAAGAATTATACAATCATACCAATAAACGTTCGAAAGAAAGTGGTTTGGGAAATTAATCCAATTTGATGGTTTTGGAATTGATCAATACGGGAAAGGTCACTGACCTTAAAAAAAACCAAAAAAAAAACCGGGTGATATCGTTTCTCAACAAAACTTTTCAGGGTCTGATGTTTCAAACCTGGCAGGACCTTTCTCAAAGGCCAAAAACATTGTCATAATATCAAACAATTGTAGAAATGGCGTTACAAAAACAACCCCCCGAAAACAATCAAACTGCAGGGTATGTATGCAATTGGGTTTCATTGATAATAGTAAGTAAGGCATTCAGTTTAAAAAAAAAATCAACTTATGGTCATGCGTTGGTGAACATCCCTCTCTCATGATGACACAATAGAATAGGAAAATGATAAAACAACAACAAAAACAAAACACACAATATTCCTGTCCTAATTAAGATGACCGGGACCGAGTGAAAAATTGGTTGAAAGTGTAGCATAGCACCGTTAAATACAAAGGCTCCTTGTAATTGTATAAAATAGCAACTGACGACTAACTGAAGAATTTGTAGTTTACTCGTACAAAAAAAGGAAAAAAAAAGAACCAAAATAAAACTGACCCCAAAAGATCGCAGGAAATTGGACTTGCCACAGGCAACAGCACTAGAGTGATCATTACTTATACACGGACGAATCAACTGCCGTTTCATGTCTCTAAAAAGGTTCCTTTGAAATACAAACAGGACATACATTCCTTTACAGTTAAAAAGCGTTACGATCATGAGAGAAACATTATACTTACAATAAAAAGTAGTAAAATAGGTTAACTGCTCTCATTTAGTTTTTTGTTTTAGCCAAGATATCTTAAAGTCTGTAAATGCTCGCCGACTATACTCATAATTGGACACTATGAAATGTTTCTATTGTTTAAAAAGAAGGAGAATTTTTTTGAAAGTGATGGAGATACTGAAAGGATGAAAGATTGAAGCACCATACACAATTTAAATTGAGCCTAAGCTTTTCATCAAAACCAGATAAATCAATTTAAAAACAGTTTAGGATTTTCTTTGTCTAAAGCATGGTACCTGTATGTTTAATCTATAAAAAATGAGCAATCTATAAATTCATTTGAAAAAAAAAATTAAGTCATGGCATATGGTCTTATGAACTTGCATATTTTTTGTTGTCAGTTAAATCTTTTGGCTATTCGAGAAATTAAACATCTACTACAAAATCTGAGGCTCCGAGCTCCAAAAAAAAATGGAATGAGCCTTTAAGGATAAACAAACATCGAACTCTCCCTTTTTAAGTTGTGAAGAGGCGTCAGGCGGGGAAATCAGTTCTCTTTAGATGCCTAGGGTATTGAAGAGACAGCAGAAGGACCGACGAGAAAACAAATGGAAAACGCAGAAAGAAGATACAAGTGAATCAGCGTATAGGAACATGAAATGATTGTATGATTGCCGATCTAAGCCACTTTTTTTCCCCCCAAACCAGGCTTAGGCTCGAGCTAATGCTTTTGTCTCCATTTTGGTTTGATCCACCCTGAAACGCCTTGTGAGGTGATGCTGAGGTGTTACACTGTTGGTTTGTCTCCATTTTGGTTTGATCCATCCTGAAACGCCTCGTGAGGTGTTGCTGAGGTGGACACTGTTGCTGTGTCTCCATTTTGGTTTGATCCATCCTGAAACGCCTCGTGAGGTGTTGCTGAGGTGGACACTGTTGCTGTATCTCAATATTGGTGTTGCTGAGGTGGACACTGTTGCTGTATCTCCATTTTGGTTTAATCAATCCTGAAACGCCTCGTGAGGTGTTGCTGAGGTGGACACTGTTGCTGTGTCTCCATTTTGGTTTGATCCATCCTGAAACGCCTCGTGAGGTGTTGCTGAGGTGTTACACTGTTGCTGTGTCTCCATTTTGGTTTGATCCATCCTGAAACGCCTCGTGAGGTGTTGCTGAGGTGGACACTCTTGCTGTGTCTCCATATTGGTGTTGCTGAGGTGGACACTGTTGCTGTATCTCCATTTTGGTTTGATCAATCCTGAAACGCCTCGTGAGGTGTTGCTGAGGTGGACACTGATACCCGGGGAGCAGAGAGCCTCACGGCCGGACCAACAACAGCGCGGTGTGTTACGCGAGGCGACCAAAAGAGTTGGGGCTACTGACTATCTGTCCGCTCATCGAGCAAGGCAATCCCTCACTGAATTACATCCTCCTCTACGCAAACATCATGTTGTCCCTATGATGTCCGCTCACAGACGGCGTCAGTCCATTCCTCGCATCAGCGACTTCATCAGAAGCCGACTCAAACGGCCATTCAGATCCAAGGCAAGTCTAGCAGCTCACCCGCCAGCCTGCAAGAACTAACCCAGGTAACGTTTTACTCTCCCAACTCATAAAAGAAACCTGACGCACAGCCGACACATTTTAAGTATAGAGGCGAGAAACGGGAGGCCTTTGACTTTGGTTTCTGAGACTATCCTTTGTTTGGAATAAAAAACAAACCTCCCTGCTTCAACTTCAACAAACAACAGCACGTTGTTTTCAGCTTTTTCGGATAACAGAGAAAAAGCTGGAACCAGAGCATAAGCCGGGATTAAAAAAAATAAAATAAAAAATCCTCCAGGATACGACCTTTTGCTTTGACCATGATCACCAAATCATCATCTTAGAGGCAAAACAACGACGTCACGACAACAAAAACCCCACCCCATGCAATCGTGTACACGCCGCGTGCCGGATTCAGAAACAAGAGACCTGCTCTTGATCTCTGGGAGAGGGCGCCCTTCAATAATGATGTCGCGTGCATAAACGGTCTGCTAAGCAGCTGATGTTATTGAGCTAGTTCATCAACTTGCAAAATCTTTCTTTGGGTGGTCGTGCCAACTGAAACTTCGTCATGGTAACTAACTTCTCAAAAAAAAAAAGACCCCCCAAAAGACCAGTTTAGGCAAAAGACCAGTTTAGAAAGTCTTGCAGATTATTATTTTTTTTTAACAAGCAGTATGCATTTGCTTTTTAAAATTTTGATATTCAAAGTCACCCCGGCAAGGACTAGTTGACTATTTGGGAAGGCCACCATCTGATAATAGCTGGATAGCTCCACTGGTACGCAAAACTGGCGGTCTCAGGTTCAAGTCCCTGTCCAGTCAAAGTTTCCTTTGGCATTTTTCTCTCTCAAAATGTTCAAAACAACGTTCCTGCAAGTTCTTGGTATATCCATGGCTGGGTCAGGGGAGGGGAGGGGGGTGGAGTTGTGACTTGTGGGGTCATGGGTCAGGGGTTATGTAGGGGGGACCACTATAAGACGGACTCCGCTGAGCGGGAGAGGTGCAAGGGGTGGGAGGGGCTTCGGTGGAGACCGCCCCTCTTCTTCGGCAGGCGATTCAGAGTGCGGATGATGTCGGTGAAATCCGGCCGCCGTTCCGGGTTGTAGTTCCAGCACATCATGAGAATGTCCTTTGACCAAAAAAGAAGAAGAAAAATTGACTTTAATAATGGTCTATTTTTGAAAATGATTTGGGAAAGGTGTCGTTTACTTCGATGGTTGCATGAAAAGGAGTGAGGATGGCCACACTTGTCCGTGAGATTGTAACAACGGACAACCACAACCTAAACAAAAATGGGTACTGCCCTGGGAATAAACTCCTCCCGAAATAGTTCTAAATGACAATTATTTAGGGTTTTTTCAAGCTATTTTACATCGTTAAAAGTCATTCAAAGAACCATTTTAACATGATATGACCGTTATACATGTAGGTTGAAACCCCTACACAACATTGGTAAGATCGAAAAACAGAAATGTTCACAGATTCGCATGAAACTTATACAGTTTGAAGATGGTTATAGTAGAAACCTCTCACTGAAATATTTCTGCCTAAAATGTTGTATTTTGGGAGAAATGAGTAAAAGAAATAGTTTACGTCTCACCGAGATCTACAGTAAACTACTTTTTGGAACAGTACGGCGTTGAATGCTGCATTTTTGCGAAACAAATGAAGCGGTTTTCATGATTTTCTCGAGACTCGGTTGGCGGATTGAGCTGAGATTTTCACAGGTGTGCTATTTCATGCATATGTTGGATCAGACAACATATGGATGATATTTTTGACCTTGACCAATGTTGTGTAGGGGCTTTAAAGGCCCAATACAACATTGGGAAGTCCACAGTTTTCCTTATAATTTACAGTTTGTAGATGGTCATGATAGAATCCTCATGTTGAAATCTTACGGTCTGGGATGCTGTACTTCCCTAGAAATCTTCACTCAAACATCAACAAATAAACTATTTCTTACACTACAGAATGGTGCAAACATTGTGAAGTTTTGTTTTACCCTTTTCTACTTTCTCAGATCACCATTTGAGCTAAAACCCTTTGCAGGATTGCTGTTTTTTGATGTTTAATGGTTTAACACACAAACTGTGGCAATATTTTGACCTTTACCAATGTTGTATTGGGTCTTTAAGTGAAACAAGAACGTCACAAAAAATGCTCACAGAATTGAATTATTACAACAATTTCCCAAATCTCAACAAATTCCAGGCACTGATGCTTTGATTCTAGAAATATTTCTCTCAAAGAAAAAAAATATAGCATTAAAGTAATTTGCTTTATTGAATCTAGAGACCTAAACTGGTGCAATTTATACCTAATTTGCTATATTTTAAAAATGAATATGAACAAATTGTTGCAAACTGCTCACTGACTAAAAATGACCTGCAATACATCAATCTCTAAAGTAAGAGGGCCATACGTTTCGATCCTGCTAGGATCGAATCCTGCTAGGATCGAAACGTAAGGCCCTCTAACTTAAAAAAAAAAAAAAAAAAAACACGATCAAATCAATCAAGAAGGATTCCAAATTAGTTGCCACAGCAACAACTTGGACTGTTGCTATGGCAATTTTCTCCTTTCTCCGAGGCTGACCGAGTCCCGGAAGCCAGCGGCCCTTACCTTGACATCCTTGGAAGCCTGCATGTGCGTGAGGGGCTGCTTGATGCCCTTCCCAACCCGCCAGATAATGGACTCGGCCAGCTCCTTGTGAAACGGCAAGCACCCGGCCAGCAGCTCGTACCAAATGGTGCTGAAATAGGGGAAGGGGGGGGGGAAGAAAAAAAAAAAACATTGCTTACCCAAAAAAACCCAAATTGGGTCAGTTTGCCCCTGGCCTACCTGTACACGATGAAGCCAAAAGATGTGAAAATATGCTTTAAGATATCTCTTTTTTCCTCGACAATTACTCTCGGATGTCGAGGATGGAAATCCGGACAAGAAGCCTCTCACCAGACTTGCTGATGATAATAATTTTGTACTTTCTCCACCACTTTTTCAAAATGGTGGAAAAGATCCCGCTCCGATTTGCAATTTTGTTTTGTTCGTTCGTGAGCACTTAAGACAATTGTACGGTCACCGGGGAGATCTCGCCCAATCCAATCCCCCCCCCCCCCGTGTGGGAGTGCCGTCACCTACCCGAACGAGAAAACGTCGGACATCGTGGAGAAGGACAGCTCTCGGTCGACGCTGCGACTGGCGTCTGCCCGGAGAGCCCTGATGAGCTCCGGTGCCAGGTAGCAGAGCCAGCCGTCCGGAATGATCATGCCGTTGGACCTCCTGTGACGGAAGACAAAACACACACTCATAAATTTTCCCCTAAAAAATGGCCTCTCTATTTGGCCTGGGAGTAGATGCTCTTTTTGAATTAAAAAAAAACCAGATTCTCAGAGTTCTCAATATCTACCAGAGCTTAGACCCTTATTCTCAGGCTCTGGCTTTGTATTTATTTATTTATTTTTTTTATTTTTTGGGGGGGGCCTTACATTTGGAGTAGAATTAAAAAAATCCCAAGGTTCAGTTTCAAAGAAGAAATCCCAACCTGTGTTTTCAGCTTCTGGATAACGCAGTCGAAGCCGGAGCCAAAGCCTAAGCTGTTTTTATTTTTTTTGAGAAAAAAAAAGGGCCCATGCCACTGAAATGTCAAGCAATGTCACAAGTCGATTTCAGACACCCTGCCCCCCTCCCCGATATCTGTCAGTTCAGTCGCAAGGTTTTTGTTGCCTATGGAATATAAAACAACAACGTGCAATGAACTGCATGTTTGCCTGAGAATAAGGGTTTAAGCTCTGGTACATATTGAGAGCTTTGTATAAAAAAAAAAATTAAAACAAAATTTGTAACATGCACCCCGTTTTTTTTTATTGGGTATCTATATACTATTGGCTGACACAATCTCAAATGAGATTTGAAGGTTTTTATGGTGAGAATAGCGGAAGAAGTAATAGGTTTGCGGTAACACCATGCAAAGTTCACTTTTGTGACTATGTTCTTTTCAAAACCACACATACTCACAAAAGCGAATTTTGCATGAACCACACATACTCACTAAAGAGAATTTTGCAGAACCACACAAACTCACAAAAGAGAATTTTGCATGGTTTTACCGCAAACCTATTCCTTCTTCTGTCACAATGTCACACTGACAGGTCAAAGTTAGTTCAAAGTTCTGAAATCGAATCAGTTGTCAATATTTCCACCAGAATTGCTTTTGAGAAAGATCCTGTTTACCGAGGTAGATAGAAACCTTGAACCCTGTTTTCGTTTGAGGGGAGGGTCTTGACTAACCTGTTTTCCCTGGAGAGTCTCATAATGCTGAACAAGGCAAAGTCTGTGATGACCACTTTTCCGTTCTCCAGGAAAATGTTCTTGGACTTGAGGTCTTTGTGGACGATGCCCTTGGCGTGCAGGTAGCCCATGCCCTAGATGGAGGCAAGGAAAACAGTAGAATGGCAGCACTCCAAACGATCAGAGAGATAAGATAATAGGATAAGGTTTGGGAATATTGTGGGATGGTAGGGTCCTTTATAAAAAACACAGGGTTGAGGTCGGGGTTTAGGTTGGGATTGGGCATGGGTATGGGTATGGGTTTTTGGTTTTGGATTTGGGTTTGAGAAAAACCGTGAAAAATTAAATGCTAACTTTTTTTCCAGACATACAGGGCGGTATTTGTAAAAGGAACTCTTTGTTCTAATGATCGCTCCACAGAGCTATCTTTGGAAATTCAACAAATTTCCTCTCTTCTCGAAAAAAGGCAGATTTTCGTGCGTTAAAATATCACAGAACGTCTGATGCCATGACAAACTTCCCGATGAGTAAGTAATTTCTCAAATTTGGAATGTCCGGAAATTGGGCACTTTACAAAATGGTATATTCTGATTAATTCACACACCTGGGCTATTTGTGTTGCCAGGACAATGGTTTTGTTCATGCCAAACCGTTCCCCTCTCTGATGCACCCTCGTGTAAAGCGTCAATCCTCGGCATAAACTGTCCAGGGAAAAAAAGCAAACAAATACAAAATTGAATCACAAATGCAATACAAAAAAACAAACACAATGCAGGCTACAAAAATAAAGGCCCACTACAACATTGGTAAAGGTCGCAGGATTACCTGTTTGTATATTAAACCATTAAACATACCCCCAAAACAACACAGTGATTTTTTTTCTTTTCTTAGCTCAAACGATAATCTGAGAAAGGAGAAAAAGGCAAAAACACATCACATTTTTGGCACCAACCTGTGAGAGATGAACAGATTCGTTCGGATTTCTAAATTGCGCCCTCATGAGTATTTATGAACCAAAATTAAATTGATTTTGACATGCATTTTGACGATACTTTCAATGTCGTTGAATCGAAAAGGATTTTTGGAGTAGATGCCTCATTATACCATCTTAGGTCACAAATTAAACTTTTTTTTTTTAAAAGGCAACTGATACTTGTGGTTAGTCTTTTTAGAAAATGCCCAAATCTGTTTCAAAACTGCCACTTTCTCTGGATTTTAAGCCAAAAATGCTCAAGTGCAACAAAAAAAGGTGACCATTGTTGCTAAATAGCAAATCTACGGCCGACTGTTTAGACATAAGCAACCGATATGGGTGCCAACGAGGCAGGTCGCCGCGGCAACAGTACCTGGTTACGATGGCCAGGTTGGGCGGTTTGAGGTAAGTCCCCATGAACAGGACGACGTAATCGTGCCGCGTCTTCTTAAACTGCGAAACCTGAGCAACGGGGAAACAGAAAACGAAGAATTCATTTGATTGAAATCAATTTAAACAAAAAACAAAAAACAAACACACAACCAACCAACCAACCAACCAACCAACCAACCAACCAACCAAACAACAAACACACAAACACGCAAACACAGATGCCATGGTATGTGTGTAGTCATTTATCGTTATAACCTCATTTAAGTATTGGGATATCAGCTTTCTTCACAGACTTATATGACCGAAATGTCAAATGTCAAGTTATAGGAAATGAATTTTTCCATCCTAGCAGGATCTTTGATACAGGACTCGCTAGGATCAATACGACACGCCCCCTTGATCGCCGTTAAGATGTTTTGAAACTGGGGGCATCGTTTCCGTGGCAACTCGTTGCCACGGCACCTACCTCTGCCTTGAAAGCTTGCAGCTGCTCCTCGTCCCTCATGTCAATGTCTAGCATCTTCACGGCGACATCCCCATGCCATCGACCCCTGAAAACAGACACACCGACACACCGATTATCGGTTAAGATTGACCATTGCTATGTGGAGGCTATTACCCTATTCAGAGTACACACAGTGGGTCATTCAGTGAACCACAGTGCCTGCATTCAGCTGACTGATAACAGGGACTGTGTGGATACAATGACCCTATTCAGAGTGCACACAGTGGGCCATTCAGTGAACCACAGTGCCTGCATTCAGCTGACTGATACCAGGGACTGTGTGGATACAATGACCCTATTCAGAGTGCACACAGTGGGCCATTCAGTGAATCACAGTGCCTGCATTCAGCTGACTGATACCAGGGACTGTGTGGATGCAATAACCCCATTCAGAATGCACACAGTGGGTCATTCAGTGAACCACAGTGCCTGCATTCAGCTGACTGATACCTGAGACTGTGTGGATGCAATGACCCTATTCAGAGTGCACACAATGGGCCATTCAGTGAACCACAGTGCCTGCATTCAGCTGACTGATACAAGGGACTGTGCGGATGCAATGACCCTATGCAGAGTGCACACAGTGGGTCATTCAGTGAACCACAGTGCATGCATTCAGCTGACTGATACCAGGGACTGTGCGGATGTAATGACCCTATTCAGAGTGTACACAATGGGCCATTCAGTGAACCACAGTGCCTGCATTCAGCTGACTGATACCAGGGACTGTGCGGATGCAATGACCCTATTCCGAGTGCACACAGTGATTCAGTCAAAAAAACTACTGCAGGCACTGTGTGCCTGCAGTAGTTTTTTTGGAGGCAAGGCAATGAAAAGACGAAACCACGACTCACTTATAGACAGGTCCAAATCTCCCCATTCCAATCAACTCTGTAATCTCCAGCTGGTCCGGTGGAATGTCCCACTCAGACAGGACGTTGGATTTATGCTGCAAACAAAAGAAGAACAAAAAAGAACAAAATATGAACAATTTCTGTCATGAAGTCAAAGGGCTGTCATTTTTTGAGCAACTCTCGCAACAATATGGAGGACAATAGGGACATTATTTAGGATGAAAGATCTTTTGCTGTTTTCTCGATCAACTCCCCCCCCCAAAAAAAACCCCCATAAAAACAGTAACATGTCTGTTATGCTATGTGACAGAAAAGCGTGAGTTTTTTTTTTAAACAAATCAAGGATTGTAAGTTGAAGGTTACTACCTTCCCGAAACTACCCGAAACATTGAGTTACCGGCTCTTTTCAGAGCCACACTTCTGTTTACATGGTGTCACCGCAAACCTTCCACTTAGTATCTCCACCGTGCAAACCTTCAAGTCTTTATCTAAATCAAGGATTCACTGAGTATTTGTCGCTTATGTAGTCTATGACTCAGCAGAGTTCGTCTGAATGATTTTTTTGGGGGAAAAAACGCAAGGATCCCAGGACTGGCCGAACTTACGCTGTTTTTACGATGAATGACGTTGTCGTTGAGTTCCCCGTCATCAATCCCTTCCATCTTCTCCGGTAATGTCCTTTCCGAGTCCGTAAAAGGCTGAAAACGAAAGGATGAAAATTCCATTTAATGGTTTTGTTGGGTGTTTTTTTTTTCACCCAAATTAATAATTACTCAACAGGAAGTTTGTAATGGAATCAGACATTCCGTGATATGTTAGCGCTTGAAAATCGGCTGTTTTCGAGTAAAGGGGACATTTGTTGAATTTCCAACCAATTGCTGTAAACGCGGCTACAGCAGTTTTGGAGATCACACAGAGAGGGTGCAGCTTTATTCCAACTTCAGTTTCAAAGAAAAGGGTATTCCAATCCCCACGCTTGCTTCCTACACGGCTGATCTTTGTACTTACATCGTGGGAGTCACTTGAGTTGTGGGAGTCGACAGTGATCGTTCTGTCGCTGCTTATGGATGCGTGAATGTTCTCCCTGCAGACCAAAAGAGAAAGAGTTTGTTTAAAGCCTCTACACGACATTGGTAAATTCAAAAAAAAGAAATGTTCCCTGGACTGGGACTTGACACCAAGACCTCTGGTTTTTGCAAAACCAGAGGTCTCGGGTTTAAATCTGGCCTGTCCAGTCAACGTTTCCTTCGCCATTTAAAAAAAAATATCAAAAGTTACGAGTCAGTTTTTCCTTGATTTGTTTGACTTAATTGAAATGGAACAAGATTCATAAAAGAATGCACAATACCTATAGGAATCGTAGTTAGGGTTTAACAGCCCATTCGGTGCAACATCTGGCGATAAAAAAAGAGAGAAAAAATAACACAATTTTTAATAGTTTAGAGAAAGGGGCAGAGACAAAAAGGGATTGAGCAAGAGAGAGCAAGAGAGAGATAGAGAGCAAGAAAGACAAAGACAGACATAGAATCATTGAGAAAGAAAGGGGCAGAGACAAAGAGGAATGAGCAAGAGAGAGAGAGAGAGGGGGGGGAGAGAGAGAGAGAAAGAGAGAGAGAGAGAGAGAGAGAGAGAGAGCAAGAGACAGAGAGAGAGAGCAAGAGACAGAGAGAGAGCAAGAGAGAGACAAAGAGCAAGAGACAGAGAACCAGAGGAGAGAGCAAGAGAGAGAGTGAGGGAGAGACAGACAGACAGACAGAGACAAACAGACAGACAGACATGCAGACAGAGAGTGAGACAGAGAGACAGAGAGACAGAGAGAGACAGAGAGAGACAGAGAGAGCCTGACAGACAGACACAGAGAGAGAGAGACAGTCAGAGCGCAAGAGAGAAATACCAGAAACTCACCAGGGAACTGGAACTGTGGCTTGTGGGTGTCCAGGTGTGGCGAGGGCGAGGGGTGGGCCGGGGTGGGCGGAGTTGTACTGGAGGAGGAGCCCGTGAAGGGGACGGGGCTGGAGGAGGTGGAGGAGTTGGTGGAGGAAGGGTTGGAGCTGGACTCGCCGTGGGAGAAGACCGGACCGGAGGCTGGGTAGCGATGGTCATGCACCGGATGCGGCAAGCTGGCCTCCGAATGAGCTACAAAGTTTCCAAAAAAAAAAAAACCACCCAAAAAAGAATGAAAGTGTTGTACACATAGACGCGCTACAGTACCTCCATGTTCCATGGAATACAGATCGGGTACAGTGTTGGTCAAAATGAAAAAAAAAAAAAATCCTCTTTTGCACATAGGCCTACCGGTACTCTATTTTGTACTCATGTACGTTCTGCTACTTTTGCACTCGTGCACGTTTCTTGCCTAATTGTTTAACTCCTGAGGTGTTAAGTTTTGAACACAAATACCTAGGCAGGTCCATCAAGGCTGTGATAGTAAGATAGTAAACTTAAGTGCTCAAACTTGGAGCCGTGTGGTCAAACTGCTTACTCACATAATTGCAAATCGGAAAAGAAGTAGGAGTATTAGTGAGACGGTTACGCTACAAAAAAGTGCAATTTATTTTAATCCCGAAACAAAACATGAATTGGGATAATAATGGGTTTCTTTTTTTGTCGTTGGAATTGAGTGGGTTTTTTCTTTTGTTTTTCAAAAAAAAAAAAAATTCGCTCTCTTTAAATCAACAAAGTGAATTAAGGAGAGCAATTTTTAAAATTAATTTATTAAAATGAAGGCCTGAGGTAGCCAGACCTTTTTTTTCTCAAAGGCAGTCTTTTCAAAGGAGACGAGGTCCCCTGCTGCTAGGATCGAAAGGTCAGGCCCTCGAGATGTTTTGCGAAATTTGCATTTCGGTAATTTGTAGTCAGTAAGCAGTTTGCAACGTCTTGGTATAACCCCATTACCATAACCGTAGTATTTTATGGCTTTAAACAATTATTCCTTCATCAAAACATGACTTACGATTTTTGTTAATTTTTTTTTTTAATGAATGTCGCCAAAGACAAGGCCCTAAAAGGCCACTCAAGATGAGGGCTATTTTATTTTAAAACGATCACAACTTGCATTTTGATATTAACCCCCCCCAAAAAAAAGAAAAAAAAAAAAAAAAGATGAAATAAATATGTTTTCCTTTTACCTGTTCTTCTGAAGAGAAGGGGCGAGGGAGCTCCACTTCCTGAATGACAGGGAACAACAGAACAGAAAACAAAAATAATAATCATGCACAAGTATACAATACACAATTTGTTTATGTACAAGTTGACTTATTTGGGAAGGCCACCATCTAAGGGCTGGATAGCCCCAAGGTGTCCGGTTCAAGTGGCCCAGTCCAGTCAAAGTTGTCTTTGCCATTTTTTTTTCAATACAAACTTTGAAATCCACCTCGCAGGCTTGCATTCGAGTTACAATCTGGAGGCTGGGACAACTAATTTGTGTCCGAGTCTCGAGTCGTCCGCGTCTAGCGGGAGACACAAAGTCACAGTGGTTGAGTTGAGGCTTGAGTCAATGTTTCAGTCATCTGTTGCAGGGGGGGGGGGTGGTGGGGGTTGCGAGGTCCCAGCTGTCCCTTACCTCCGTAGCGGTTCTCGTACGAGTCCTTGAAATGCTTCTCGTAGCCCGGTGGTAGACCGCAGGAGCGCACTTTCTCCGCACTGGGCTGGCACTTGTTGTGGCAGACGTACCTTCAAGCGACAAATAAAAGAACAAACGACACGCGCATTTACTCCAAAGAAGATTCCGTGCAGTGGTTTTTTTTGTGCTTTATTTTTGGCACGGTCTCATTCTGGGGACCCCAAGGCACTTCTTTGCGTACTTTGTTAATTCCTATCTATCTCCAGCCTTCCTGAGTCCCTCTCTATCTCCTTTCCTTAGCCCTTCACCTTGAGTGGCTCCATAAGCCTTGTTTTGGGCAAATCTGGGAATGTTAATTCCTATCTCCAGCCTTCCTGAGTCCCTCTCTACCTCCTTCTTTCCTTAGCCCTTAACCTTGAGTGGCGTTATAGCCTTGTTTTGGGCAAATTTGCATTAAAAAAAAAAAATTAAATTAAAGGTCATCAGTCGGGCAGTGGAATTCCACCAATTACCTTCCCCACAAATTGTATGCTCGAAGGTTTGACCGTCTGGGAATGGCGACTACTCTGTGGTCAGAGGCTGTCAGTTGGTGGGGGGGGGGGGGCTACTGAAACAATGTGCACACGCACAGCTGAATTACGCACAATGGGAACCCTACTTGTTTTGAAAAGTGCAACTTGGTCATTTAAATTGCCAAGCATTAGTTTGCAACATTTTTGTTTGTTACATTTACTGTGAAAAAGGTACTTCATAAATGCAGAATGCATATATACTTAGACATTTCACGAGGTGTTTTGGGGCTTTCCCCCCCCCAACTTCCGTCGGACTTACTTGCAGTCTTTACACTTGTAGCCCTGCAGCATAATCTTGTGACAGAAGTCGCACTTTTGCGGAGGGAAAAATTTCTTTTGGCTGAACCTGAGCGGGGAGAAGGGAAAGAGAACGATGACAGACGATTAGCGGCGACTGCCAATCATCGGAGCAAAGTAATGTTCAGACAAAGTAGAGGAAAAAACTGACTGGGAATTGTTTCAGCAATTAAAACCAGGCGCTTAAGATCCTCCGATTCCCTTTTGCTTGCTGTCCCTCATGTTCACAATTCACGGGGTGATCCATCTTTTTCTAATGCCGGTCCCCATCTCTGGAATTCACTGTCGCTCAAAATTCGTTCCATTAATTCAATATCTGAGTACAAATTGGCCCTTAAACATCACCTCTTTGTTAATAGTTATAATTGTTCTTAATAATTTTTTTTTTTTTCTGTTTTTCTTGTACTGCGCCATAAGCGTTTCTTGAGACGGATACCGGTGCCCTGTAAATGCCCATTATTATTATTATTATTATTATTAAAAAAAAAAAAAAATGGCAAAGAAAATTTAAGCGGACTGGGACTTGAACCCGAGACCTCGTTGAACAATTTTGGAAAACTGGCTCCTGTCATATTTTCTCAGTGTCTCATCTTTCTTTGCAAAAGAAAAATTCAGTTGACTTGGATATGAAGTACGTTCTTAGGCCCTTAGTATTGATGTTTGGATCCAAGCAGGACCCTTCTCGAGGGCAAATCTTTTCAGTGATACTTGTTCCTGTTCTGTGATGAAAATGATTTGAAATAATGAAAAATCAAAATTCATTCTCGTAGAACTGGGCCACCGAGTTTCAGTTTGCGATAAGAGGTAACCCAATCTTCAGCTTTCAGGCTTCAGTTCACAGACGAGTCTATGGAAGCCACTAGGTATCCACTACTGGCAATCCACATAGATGCGTGTTTGGCTATGGCTTCAGTTCACTCACGAGTCTATGGAAGCCAATTACAAACAGAGCTAGCTACACACAATTTCCATAGATACACACGATTGGCTACAGCTTCATTTTACCCACAAATCTATGGAAACTACAAGCCAGGTGTTATACTTATCTATAGGCAATATCCCATGGACATTGGTATCTGGCCATGGCTTCAATTCACACACGAGTCTATGGAAGCCACTAGGTATCCGCTACTGGCAATCCACATCTATAAATGCATGTGTGGCTATGGCTTGTGTTTACACACGAGTCTATGGAAGCCACTACCTAGGATTCCGCTACAGGCAATCCACATGAAAGCCACTAGCTAGCGGCTAACAGAGCAACCCCACAGACGTGTGTGCTTTTCTAAGCCGTAGCCAACCGGAGGAGAGAGAAGACTGACCTGTGGTTGATGGAATGCACCATGTTGCTTCGTGACGCTCTCGGCGATCTGGGAGGAACAGCCAAGGTATCTAAAAAGGAAAAACCCCCCAAAACCAAAACCACAAAATCGCATTAGCTTTTAATTATGTATTCAAAAAAGAGGCTAGTTTTTGCTCTTTTTCCTTCCATCATAAAAAAATAATAAATAAATAAAAATGGGAAAAGGCTATATTTTTGTATGCTTTGATTTCCTCACAGATCAAAATGTAATTTTTTGTCCAATAAAGATATAGTCTAAGATTCATGTTCATTCTTGAAACAGGGAATAAAGAAAACAAGGATAATGAGTGATTATTTCTTAACTCTTAACATTCTGAATTTTTTTTACTGCCATTTAAAACAAAAAACACCAGAATTTGAAATACATTGTATTGCAAGGAAAACTTGGACTTGACCGGGACTTGAACCTGAGACCTCTGGTTTTTGCGTACCAGCACTCTTCCAATCTATCCAGCCCTTAGATGGTGGCCTTCCCTGATACTGATAGTCAACTAGTCTTTGCCGGGGTTGGGTGGAGGCACAAGTCAGAAGCGTAGAAGGATTTCTTTTTCAAGAATTACCGGTAAGGCTTATTATAAGATCAAGTTCATATTTGTTCTCTTTTAAATAAGTTTTTCTCTTTTGGCACGAATCACCATGAATTCGGTATTACTGAATTACAGTAAAATGGGTCAGAATGTATCTTTTTTGTGAGGGGATTTTTTAAAAACCAAATTGTGTGGAGACAGGGTGATAATTCCACGGTTTATTATTTTTTAAGACTTTAATAATGTACATGTAGCTTAGGCCTACAGTAAGTGGGAAAAAAGAAAGAAAGACAAGATTGGTGGTGGTTGGGAGAACAGGGAAAAAAGTGTCATGCAGGTTAGCCAAGTCACTCCGTGCAAACAAATGTGCCGTCACACAATTCACAGCAAACGAGTCGCGAGAAGATGTGGCACCGTCTCCGTCACGGACCAGCGCATGCAAGGTCAGAAGGGGACTCCAATCGAGACATTCCTTTCTGAGAGAGAGCTAAGAACCGTGAGCGCTCATCTCACAGCTCACTGTACATTAAGTGACAGATGTGTATGGCACTTTATCGTCTCCGAATCGGCGTACAGAACTTGCACCTATTTTCAGTGAATAACTACATAGATACAACTTGGAGAGTGCTGAAAACTTCTAATTTGACTGCTGACATTCCTGAACTTTTAATTTCCGGAAAATTTCTGAAAATTTTAACTCCTGAAAATTTACTTCGAATGGTATTTACCTCTACTCTATACCTATAATGCCTTGTCTTGTTTTGTTTTTTTAAATTAAGAAAAATACCATGAGTTTCAGATGTAACAAGTTGTAGACCTGGCTATAGAAGTTCAGGGATCACACTACGTAAGTGGATGTAGCTTTCCTTAAAAAAAAACCCAAATATCTTGGGACTCTGTCTTTTCTAACGGCAATTTTGGGTGGGGACTTTGGAGATGGGGGAACATTTTTTTCATATACCGGTACGTTTTAAATTAAAAAGAAAATTGAAATTGTTTAGTTACTGGTCTGGTTTTTGTACCTGATCGGAGGCAGGTTTCCGATTGGCTAAGAGAGATGAGTCCATTGCGACTAGCCCTCCCTCTAGAGTTCAGCCCGGAGCTCGGGGGCGACTCTACAAAGGAGGCACATCCAATGCATCAGTAATGCTTCGGCGTTCTTGATTGTTTTCATTCTAACAACTCCCTTGAATTAATATTAAAAAAAAAAAACCTCGAGCAAGCATTGTCACTTTGAGTCTTCCAAAATCCTCCACCCTCCTTTATTGTTTCACTAAGCACCATTCCAAAAAAAAAAAAAAATCGAACAATTTGGTAACGTCTGGACAACTTCTGGAGAGGATTGTGGAAGAATCTTGGGACAGATTGAGTGAACCCTAGAATCCCATCGTTTCTTATCCACACTTTAGCGAAATTGAGAGACACACAGTAGCTACTTTAGAACCCTGAAACAAACCCATTTAAAAGCCAAAAGCCAGCGTGTAGTGCAAGCCAAAAAAAAAAATGCTAAGCAGGGATGTGCTTCTTGAACATGAAAAAAAATGGACGGACGTTTGGAAATTGGAAGGGTTTTTTTTTTTTCTTCGAAGCAAGACGTAAGCGAGTGTGTTTCCCCAGATTTCCATGGCTAGAGGCTGAGCGTCGCGTCGTCGGCTCTAATAATGGTGCCCTCTGACAAGCTCTTCATGGTAGATCGTGTTCTGCGAGAGCGGGCGCCTTCGGTGTTCCCGTCTAGCAATGCATCGTGGGACAGAGGCGCCGCTCCAACTGGCTTTCTGTCCCACGACGCATTTCAAACAGAGGCATCTACTACACACGGGGTTGCGTTTTGGCTGTCAAAAGCCAAGAAGTGGTCTGATCGCCATTTTGCGGCAATTTTCTCAGACTGGGTCTTTGTCTTTTTCAGTAAGTTTAGGGTTGATACCTGGGTGCTGAAGTGAAGAAATTCCCAAACGGAGTATAACCAAATTCTTTCTTGGTTTAGACTGTCAAAACACACCCCTGTTTCTCAGGACAGGTTGAAGCAATGGGTTAGAATACAGAGCAAACTAATTTGAATTGCTTATGGATTGTCAAATGCCAAGTTGTCCCACTATAATTTTTCGTATTACATATAACGCATGCAACTACTGTTCACAATAATAAACAGTAGGGTTTTTTGTTTGTTTCTTGCGATAATCGCTTTTATGCAAAGAAGGACTAGCTGAAAAGTGTAAAATTTGAAATGAAAAAACAGAGAGAGGTGTTGTGGTACAGGCAAAGCACATGGTACCAATTCAAAAGCTTGTATCAAGCGTATTTCCTCGTACAAGTATTGGAACTTTCAGTAACGTCTTCAGAAACTCAGACCGGTAGTCTTATTAGTCATACACTTGTGAGGAGAAATTCCAGCATCTGTACTGATAGACTATTGGCTTCATTTTGCTCTGTTACTGTTAATTTACATGTAGCTCATCATTGCCAAGTATTTTGGCTCTAGATGGGAGTGGTCATGATGAAAAAGGACAAAAAGGTAAGTGGAACGGAGGTGAAAGTATCATGATTAGTGCATGCAAACTTGCAAAGGAGGAAAAGCAGAGGAAAAAACAACAGAAATACAACTATTTTTGTTCCACCAGATATAATCTGAACACGGAGATAGTGTTACACAGCAGTTAGAGACTATGCACAAGTACATGTTTAGTGGAATTTCATTTCCAGCTAAAAAAAGAATTTTCAAACAAAAGCTGGCAGGCTTCCAAGCAGGAAAAGCAACAGAACATTCCGCAGGACATTCACTTTGTTCAATGAGACTGGTTTCACACAAAGTTCCCCTTTTGGTTGAAAAACAGGGCCAAAATGGTATGGCGACAAGGGACCACAGAGCATGCGAGCATGCAGAAAAGAGTCTGGGTACCAGACCTCGGGGGTTTACCACGCAGCGCCGCAAGCCTCTTGGATGCAGCTACAAATGACGCACAAGTCTATTGGAAGTGGCTGCAGTCAGTGGCTTCAGCTGCATATAGGTAGGTGTATTATTGACTGCCAGAGCCAGAGTCAGAGCCAGAGCCAGAGCCAGAGCTTTGGAACGCAGCCATGAAATCTGAACACTTTAGCACGCTTTCTCAAACGGACTTAATTTTTGGGGACTTTCCCTATTTTCTTTCCTCTCTTTTCATTAAAGGCCCAATACAACATTGGTAAAGGTCAAAAGATTGCCACAGTTTGTGTTAAACCATTAAACATCCCAAAAAAGCAATCCTGCGAAGGTTTTAGCTCATATGGTGATCTGAGAAAGTAGAAAAAGGTAAAAAAAGTCACAGTTTTTGCACCATTCTGTAGTGTAAGAAAAAGTTTATGCCTTGTGAGTAATAAACTATTTGTCGATGTTTGAGTGAAGATTTCTAGGGAAGCACAGCATCCCAGAACGTAAGATTTCAACATGAGGATTCTGTCATGACCATCTACAAACTGTGTAAATTGGAAGTTAATCTGTGGACATCGATGTTTTCCGATCTTCCCAATGTTGTATTGGGCCTTTAAAGAGGAACGATAATTTTCAAGCTACAATTCTTCCTGGTGTTGGGTGGATATTTTTTGGGGGGGAGGGGCACCAGTCAGAAGCAGTTAAGCATTGACCGCATTAAAAATCATTGCTAACATGACATCATTGCCAAAAGTGAAAGCCCCAAAAAAATCATTGCTTGGGTGAAATCAACCATGCTTCCAACATGCAGACAAAAATCAAACAGACAATGTCAGACAACAACAAGAAACAAGCCCAAGCCTAGATAACAGATTGTGGACTCACTGGCTTTGCCCGACTCAAATGCCGAGACCAAGTTGAAGCGGCCGGGGGAGCCCTTCTGGGGCGACATGTGCCGACTGTCGCCCGAGTCCTCCGAGAAGCGGCGCGAGTAGTTGAGGTAGGCCTCGCAGCTTCCTCCAGAGCTCTGCTTTTTCAAGACTGCTGGAATCCGACTTCCTCGCATTCTGTACACACAAAAAAAGAGAAGAAAAAAGAAGAAGTCAATATTCCAAATCAATGTTTTCTGGTGCACCTAGTCATTTCCTTGGTGCCCCCTGGTCACTGTCTTAGTATATTCTTGGTCATTGCCTAGGTTTACCATTTGATCATTGTCAACATTTTCTGGTGTGGGGTGTTTTCTTGACGATTCTTTAGAGCGGGGGTGTTGGTTGAGGAGAGGGCTGCTTTTGCGATCGTTTTTTATCATCTTTTTAAAAAATATTTCCTGATTTAAAAAAAATATATTTTATGATACGACTTATATATTTTTGTATTAATTTTCTGATACAGATTTGTTTTATCCATTTTCCGATGTGTTTTTTTGGTACTATTTTCTGATGCATTTTTTGTTTAAACATTTTTCTGATGTGGGGTGTTTTTATGCAAAACATTCTACCGGTAATTTGTTTTTGTTTACCATTATCTAATTTTTTTGTTTTTACCATTTTCTGAATTTGTTTTACCATTTTCTGTTTTTTTTTTTACCTTTTTTAAAAACATTTTCTGGTTTTTTTTTTTTCATTTTCTGATGTGGGGTGTTTTTGTAAAACATTTTCTATTTTTTTTTTTACCATTTTCTGATTATTTTTTTTACCATTTTTTTTTTACCATTGTCTGAATTTGTTTTACCATTTTCTGTTTTCTTTTTTTTACCATTTTTTTTTTACCTACCATTTTCTGATATTTATTTTGTTTCCATTTTCTGATGCGGGCTGCTCTTTGTGAACTCTCACCTGGACAGGGAGCCGCCGGCAGACGTCTCGAGGTCCACTCGGTGCGGCAGGGAGGCCTCGGTGGACTTGCTGCGCTTGAGCTGGGTCTCCGGCACCGGCAGGTTGACGGTGATCAGCCGCTTGTTGGGCGGCGGCGTGCCCCGGGTCCGGCTCTTGGGCCGCTGGCTGGGCGTCTGGGGCGGGGTGACCGTGTAGACGTTGCGCGGGTGGGGCTCGATCATGAAGGGGGGCGGGGTTAGGGGCGGGGGCAGGCCGAGTCCTCCTCCTCCGCCGCCTCCCCCGCCGGTCGGGGGCGCCTCTGAGGAGGAGGAACCTGAGCAGACGGAGGAGGAGGAGGTCTGCATCTGGCAGGGGCTGGTGCTCTCGGGGCTGTTGTAGGCGCTGGAGCTGGTGTCGTCCGTGGGCTCCCTGTCTGACACGTCCTTGATGTTGGTGGAGCATGTGGTGCCATACAGCTGAACTGTGGAGGGAGAGACAGATGGAAAGTGAGAGAGAAGGACGGACAGAGAGAGGAGGGAGAGAGAGAGGTGGAGAGATGGAGAGAGAGGTGGAGAGAGAGAGAGGTGGAGAGAGAGAGGGATGGACAGAGAGAGATGGAGGGAGATAGAGAAGTGGAGAGAGGGAGAGAGAGGTGGAGAGAGAGAGGGGTGGACAGAGAGAGATGGAGGGAGAGAGAGAGGTAGATTGAGGGAGAGAGAGGTGGAGAGAGGGAGAGAGAGGTGGAGAGAGGGAGAGAGAGGTTGAGAGAGAGAGGTGGAGAGAGAGAGAGGGGTGGACAGAGAGAGATGGAGGGAGAGAGAGGTGGAGAGAGGGAGAGAGAGGTGGAGAGAGAGAGAGGTGGAGAGAGAGAGAGGGGTGGACAGAGAGAGATGGAGGGAGAGAGAGGTGGAGAGAGGGAGAGAGAGGTGGAGAGAGAGGGGTGGACAGAGAGAGATGGAGGGAGAGAGAGAGGAGAGAGAGGTGGAGAGAGAGGGGTGGACAGAGAGGGGTGGACAGAGAGAGATGGAGGGAGAGAGAGAGGTAGAGAGAGGGAGAGAGAGGTGGAGAGAGAGAGAGGTGGACAGAGAGGGGTAGACAGAGAGAGATGGAGGGAGAGAGAGAGAGGTAGAGAGAGGGAGAGAGAGGTGGAGAGAGAGGGGTGGACAGAGAGAGATTGAGGGAGAGAGAGGTGGAGAGAGGGAGAGAGAGGTGGAGAGAGGGAGAGAGAGGTTGAGAGAGAGAGGTGGAGAGAGAGAGGGGTGGACAGAGAGAGATGGAGGGAGAGAGAGGTGGAGAGAGGGAGAGAGAGGTGGATAGAGAGGGGTGGACAGAGAGAGATTGAGGGAGAGAGAGGTGGGGAGAGGGAGAGAGAGGTGGAGAGAGAGAGAGGTGGACAGAGAGGGGTGGACAGAGAGAGATGGAGGGAAAGAGAGAGGTGGGGAGAGGGAGAGAGAGAGAGGTGGAGAGAGAGAGGTGGAGAGAGAGATATGGAGGGAGAGAGATGGAGGGAGAGAGGTGGAGAGAGAGGGGTGGACAGAGAGATGGAGGGAAAGAGAGAGGCGGAGAGAGGTGGAGAGAGAGGAGTGGACAGAGAGAGATGGAGGGAAAGAGAGAGGTGGAAAGAGAGATGGAGGGAAAGAGAGGTGGAGAGGTGGAGAGAGAGGTGGAGAGAGAGAGGTGGAGATAGATATATAGATAGATAGATAGAGGTGGAAAGAGAGAGGGGTGGAGAGAGAGAGAGAGAGGTGGAGAGAGAGAGAGAGAGGTGGAGAGAGAGAGAGAGGTGAAGGGAGAGAGACAGTGATGTGAAAGCTGGGGGTTTGCTGGGAACTTCCCCGTGAGGTGCTTCTTTGAGACAGAGGTATGGTTTTGGAGGGCCATCCTAAACTGGCTAACCAGTTGGCAACCAAAAAATCTCCAAACTGCTTTTTGTGGCTATTTGTGACAAGCTTTTGCCTAGAGGGGCAGAACAAAACATTCTAGCAACAAGTCTCTCCATCGGAGATTTGGCGGGAGAGGTAAAATCTGAGTCCGGTAGGCCGGCTGGCCCATCGAAAACGATCCCCCCAAAAAGCTGAGGAGGAACCCAGTCTGTCTTTGTCCGTACCTTTGTACGCTTTCTTGATGTTCTTGCTTGCTGCTGATAGACGCTTGGCCGTCTTCTCTTCGCAGTCGCAGTGCGAGGCCAGCGACTTAATGTCCAGGCAAGTCATCTCCAGCAGCAACGACAAGTCCTGCACCTTCTCCAACATTTTCTGTCGTGGCGAGGAAAAACAAAACAAAATCAGATTTTTCTTTCAGGGCTGCACTCCATACTCCATACTCCATACATGGGGCCTCCTTGCCCTGCCTGAGATAAATGAGCATTCATTAATACGGTGTAGACAGAGACGTTGAAAGGCACCCCCATGCACTTGAACCTATTGCATAGCTGCCAACCATTCCTATTTTTGGAGGAACATTCCTCTTTTTGGGGTAAAAACGTATAACTGTTTACAAGCTCTCGACACCAGATTCCGATTTTTTACTTGGAAATACACATGTATTCCTATGTACATATAGTTTGTTCTGTGATTCCTCTTTTTTTAGCATTCCTAGTTTCCTTTAAGATCGGTTGGCAGCTACAGCTGTATGCTATTGAACATTGACAGAAACATATGCCACTGCAAGGTACATGTAGCACATGAATATAAAGTACAGTTTACATGTACAGAGTACAAGTACATATACCGGTACACACCTGTACAATGTACATGTACATGAACAGAGTACAGTACATGTATGTTAACATGATGTTCACACATTGTAAATATGTACACGTACATGTATGTACACATTACTGTACAGTACAAGTTAGCTGTAAATGTACTGTACATGTATGTACATGTACTGTACAATACAATGTACTATACCATACATGTACACTGTACATGTACATGATTGGGCCTACATTTGTTGGTGTACCTGTATTATACAAGCTCAATATGCAGGGTAATTGACAAACAAATGGAAGGCCAGTTGAAAATTGCAGAATAATGGCCCAGCTGGCCAGCAGAAAAAAGAAGAAGTTACGTTTGAGTCCAGTACATTCATGCACATATGGTGCATGTTGTACATGTGTACATGTACTCTACATGTGCATTGTAAATGCACATTAACAACATGTACACTGTACATGTACTGTATGTTTAGTACAGTAAATGTACTGTACATGTAGTTTTGTACTGCATGTCATACACGTAGCATCCATAACACATTCACTTTGCATATGTGTACGCACACCGCTGCAATCTGGAGTAGGGGGTAATTACGTACATGTACATGTACATGTACGTACAAAAAAGGTCAGGGACCCATAAGACTGGACCAGGGGCCCTCGTTTTGGGTCTTTCCCCCCCTCCCTCCCATCCCGTTGCCGTCGACAACGGTGGCGGCTGCGGCAGTGGGAGATGGGAGCAAAATATAAAACCGCCAACTTGCGTCTGTGTGCGTCACTGGCGGGCCTAGACTGGCATTCCAGTCCTCTCCCCGCCGACTGAAAGAAGTGCCCCGTACCGCGGCAATCTGCAAAGCTCATCATGCCTGAAGCTGTCTATAGTGCAGGCTTTTAAAGGGACACTTAC
This sequence comes from Luidia sarsii, assembly GCA_949987565.1. Classification (NCBI taxonomy): domain Eukaryota; kingdom Metazoa; phylum Echinodermata; class Asteroidea; order Paxillosida; family Luidiidae; genus Luidia; species Luidia sarsii. Next base: position 19,570,375 of record OX465105.1, on the reverse strand, counting down.
TCTTATAGTACAGTACATGTATGGTATGTACACATGTCAAAGTATAAAATACACAGGGATGTATATGTACATGTACAGTACATACTACAGGGATGTAAGTGACCCACAAAGTCAGTTCCTGAAAATCACTGAAGGCCAATCAATTGTGCGACTGCGAGTGAGCGCTTACGTGACTGAGAGATGCAACTGCGAGTGAACGCTTATGCGACCGAGCGATTCACGGCAGGGGTGCAAAGTCTGCAGACACCCTTCCGTGTTTAGGATTTTAACAGATAAAAATGAGCAGCTTCAGATACATGTACCTGTTTAACCAAAAACCAAATATAAATAAATAAATAAGAATAAAATCACACCATTTCCGGAAATCAAGAAATTTCCGGAAGTCTTACATACATGTACATGTACATCCCTGAATACAGATATACCGCGTATACATTGTACATGTAGTATAGGTGCACAACTGCACATGTACATGTAGGCCTATACATGTAGTGTGCATTGCATCTAACATCGCCAGTGCTACAAAAGCTTACATCTCATACAGAGTACATGTACCTTTAAGATGTTTGGGTTTACTTAGAGTTTTGAGCTGCGCAAACCAAACCCAAGGTCAGCGTGCCATGTACTAATGGACGGAGAATCAAAACGACTCCGCTGGTGGACTTTGACAAGTCTAGGGGCCCAAAGGGAGAGAGGAAGGGGGGAAGGACTATCTCTCTATCTCCCCGGTCACCAAATCCAAACCTCCAGCTGACATTTCTAGTCCCTCGGACGGCCGAGGGAATCCCTTTAACAGATGAAAATTGCCCCCTAAATTGGCCCAGATTCAAAGCTGGAATAGACAGATATATGTATGTACATCTACGTAAAATGCTACCGGGATGGGAAGGGGGGAAAACAGCCTTGTTTCAAAAACAAAAAAACAGAGACAGGGACACATTGCTCTGAGCCGGGCAATGACGTGTGTTTATCAGACGTTGTCGGATTGGTTTTCGGGGGAGGGGGGAAGGGGGGGGGGAGAGTTGGTAAGGGGGTTGTAATTCACTTGAATTGCGTAGCTTTTTACGCAACTGTTACGCTGAAGTACGTGTGTGTACATGTACCACCACACACAGAGGTGGGGTTTGGGGTTTTTTTTTGGGGGGAGGTGTTTTTTTTCTTTTCAGGAGCTAGGATAGGAATGGATCATGGCTGACACGTGACGTTAAGGAGTGACGTTTGTTTTGGCCTTGCATAAAATGTCAACCGCTTTCCTCACCTTTTGACTGCCGGCGACAAAACAACTTGCATGTACATGTACATGTACATGTCTTGACAAACCCTTCCATGCAACAAATAAACCTTAAACCAAATGAAACCTACTTTTACAACTTAAACACAGTAACATCTAGCCTTCTGCTATTCCCTATAATGCTTCTTGGACCATTTTTTTTTCAAATCAAAATTGATTATGCAATGTACATGTACATTTTTTGACTTCATGTATGAGTGTTTTCTGGACAATGCTGGAAATCTGCCCAATAATGTGAGGGTTACGATAAGGTTTAGTGTTTGGGTATACAGGTCTATCCCCAAAGTTTGTGCAAGGGACCTTGTGCAATCTCAAAGAGTGTGTAAGGCTGAATAAAGTTTGTGCTCGACATAACTAAGGGTAAGAATGATGATAATTTTTTTTTTTTTTTTTTGGGGGGGTGTTACATGTACCTCTCTGGAATTTTTGGGGATATCCAGCACATGCATCCATTGTCGGACGTTGGGGAACTGGTTGAGTTCATTGTCCAAGGGGTAGCCATTGTTCTTCACCCGTTGCTTGATGGCTAGCTGACGACCAAACAGCTGGGCCAATTTACCCTGCAGACGAGGCAAGGAGAGAAAGGGGGGAAAAGAAATTCAAGATAAATAATCCGGCCAGCAATCACGCAGAAACAAAAAATTGGAAAAGACTATCTGGGAAGGCCGCCATCTAAAGGCTGGATAATGTACTATAGTTCAGATGGTAAGAGCGCTGGTACACAAAACCAGTGGTCTTGGGTTCAAGTCCCGAGTCAAAAACTGATTTGGCAGCTTCTCACAAAAATGTTGTTAGTTCCAAGACAGTTTTTCCTTTATTTGTAAAATCAAGGCAAATTCATCAAAATTCATCCATTAATTTGTTGAAACAAAGACTACATGTAGTTGACTATTTGGGAGGCCACCATCTTAGTGGGCTGGATACATGTACAATGTACAGTGTAGCTCAGATGGAAGAGCACTGGTACATGTAAAGTTACATGTAATCCAGAGGTCTTGGGTTCAAGGCCCGGTCCAGTCAACATTTTCTTTGCCAATTTTTCAATTCATTAATTTGTTTGTTTGAATAAAGTATAAACGTTTGTTGGTTGTTTGAATGATCATTTATTTGTTTATTTGTATTCTGCACTGCAGTCTGCTCTTTGCTCTGATACACAACCACCTCCAAAAGTGACATACATGTACATAGAGTAAATACAATTGGCTGATGTACAATGTAGACTAAGCCTGTAAAAAGCATGGAGAAATTCATGGACATTGCAACTTGGTGGGAAGGTAATTCAAGTGAATTTTACCTGTGTATGATTTTTTTGGGCGGGTCTTCTCCATTTTTTTTTTGGGGGGGGGGGGTGAGAGGAAGCACACAGGAAGTACATTGTTGCAATTAGATCACATGATTTCTGCTCAAGGAGAAGTTCGGCCAATCTGAGTCCGCAGGGGCGGGAGAGCCATGTGGCCATGTCTCTTATCAAACCCCACAACACTGCCCCGCTCAAACCTCCGGAAGTTACGGCATGCATGTAGTGCTAACGGCTACCGCTGCCTTATACAATGGACTTCCTCCAGGCAGTGGGGCAGGCATGCCGAAGGCCTGAGCTTCTGGGCTTTTACAGGGCTCCCATAAGAGACTAGATGTAATCGCAACTTGAACACTGGCATATACTGTACAGTATGTACATGTACACATGCTACAGCGCAAGCATGAGTAGTACATGTACAATGTACCCGAATGTGCACTTCGCGCTTGCTGTGCGTGACCTACATGTACATGTGTATGCTCATGAAAACCACATTCATGTGTACATGAATACTGTACATTTAAACTGGTGCGGTAAAAAATGTAACATGTTGGCTTACGGAGTGGCCCAAAATTATACAATTCAGAGAGGACCAGATGTTACAGTGCTGGTAGGACCTTTCTCCAATGCAGAAACAAACTGGATAAGACTTGAAGGTTTGCATGGTGGAAATACATTGTACCATGGAGGTTGGAATTACTACATGTACATGTACATGTAAGTGGAAGGTTAGTAGTGACACCATGTACTGTAGCACTTCTCTTTTAACAAAGAGTGTGGCTCTGAAAAGAGCCGGTTACTCAACATTTTAGGTAGTGCGTACACAGCCCATCGTCAGGAAACAGCAGGTACCCCGGTACATGTACAGGTAAATTATAAACACCGATGAAATTGTTTGAATCAAGCAGTCTCCTGACAATAGGCAGAGTACATGTACTGTACATGTACATGTACACATGTACATCTAGTACACACTACCCAAAACATTGAGCTACATACAGCCATGTACATGTATATGTACTGGTCAGCTCTTTTCAGAGCCACACTCCTTGAAAGAGAAGTGTTACATGGTGTCACCACAAACCTTCCACTTACATGCAAATGTACGTACATGTACATGTACATGCACATGTACATGTGTGCATGTACATTGTACATTCAAAGCATTTCATCCTGAGCTGCATACTGTACTACATGTACATGTACACTGTACATGTATATGCTCTGTTTCACTGTACACGCTGAAAACTAAATTTGAGAGAAATGCAATTTTTGCATAAAAAAAATAAATGCATATATTTGCTCAACTTAAATGATAATGAAAAACAAATCAATAATTTGATACATTCTGACCAGGATCAAAATAAAGTTCCAGGAATTCCTCTCTCAAGAATTGTATGCTTGGGTAGTATATGAATAATAATAAAATAAAATGGTGCCCCAAAAATTGCAAGCACATGTGTACATGTGCGTTGTCAACTGATATTGTAGTCTATGCTGCACTGCGTGTGCTCCAGGGTAGTGGCAGAGTGACTACATGTAGATAATAAAATTGCCCAGGTCAGCTGCTAAATGCAGCAGAAAGCAGCGTGGGCATAATTTATGAGGGTTTAGAGTCATTAGATATGTGGGCAACCCTAAGAGGCCTTAGCCTACATGTACATGCACCTGGAGCCCTTATACAATGGGGGAGGTTGGGAGGGAGAGAGGGAGGGAGAGGGAGAGGGAGAGGGATAGGGAGATGGAGAGGGAGAGGGAGAGGGAGAGAGGGAGAGGGATAGGGAGAGGGGGAGGGAGAGGGAGAGAGGGAGAGAGGGAGAGAGGGAGAGGGATAGGGAGAGGGATAGGGAGAGGGAGAGGGAGAGGGAGAGGGAGAGAGGGAGAGTGGGAGAGGGAGAGGGAGAGGGAGAGGGAGAGGGAGAGGGAGAGGGAGAGGGAGAGGGAGAGAGGGAGAGTGGGAGAGGGAGAGGGAGAGAGGGAGAGGGAGAGGGAGAGGGAGAGGGAGAGGGAGAGGGAGAGGGAGAGGGAGAGGGAGGGGGAGAGGGAGAGAGGGAGAGGGAGAGGGAGAGGGAGAGGGAGAGGGAGAGGGAGAGGGAGAGGGAGAGGGAGAGGGAAAGGGAGGGGGAGAGAGGGAGAGAGGGTGAGGGAGGGGAGAGAGGGAGAAGGAGAGAGGGAGAGAGGGAGAGGGAGAGAGAGAGAGGGAGAGGGATAGGGAGAGGGGGAGGGAGATGGGGAGGGAGAGGGGGAGAGAGAGGGATAGGGAGAGGGGGAGGGAGAGAGGGAGAGAGGGAGAGAGGGAGAGAGGGAGAGGGAGAGAGGGAGAGAGGGAGAGAGAGGGATATGGATAGGGAGAGGGAGATGGGGAGGGAGAGGGGAGGGAGGGGGAGCGGGGGAGGGGAGCGGGAGAGGGAGAGGGAGAGGGAGAGGGAGAGGGAGAGGGAGAGGGAGAGGGAGAGGGAGAGGGAGAGGGAGAGGGAGAGGGAGAGGGAGAGGGAGAGGGAGAGGGAGAGGGAGAGGGAGAGGGAGAGGAGAGGGGAGGGAGGGGGAGCGGGAGAGGGAAGGGGAGCGGGAGAGGGAGAGGGAGAGGGAGAGGGAGAGGGAGAGGGAGAGGGAGAGGGAGAGGGAGAGGGAGAGGGAGAGGGAGAGGGAGAGGGACAGGGAGAGGGACAGGGAGAGGGAGAGGGCTGAGAGGGGGAAAGAGGGGGAGAGAGAGAGAGAGAGGAGGGAGAGAAAAGAATTATGCATGGTTGTGCACATTGAATTACGTGTCTCCCGAGCCATGAAATTATAATAATTTATGGCTCGGTTTGTCCGTCCACCTCCCCCCACAGCAGTGTATCCCAGCCAAACACCTAGGTGACTCCATCGTTTGTTGTTAATTCCTAATGAATATTATTGGATTTTATATCCACTCAGAGGATGGCATTTCAAAATCGACAGAATCAGCGAGGACACCTTTTTCTATTTTTTTTTTTTACTTCTTTTTTCATTTTATCATTTACTTTTCGGCGGAGGGGGGGGGGGGGTGGTGGGTGGGTGGGTGGGTGGGTGGGAAAAAGGTTGAAAGTGGTACCCATGCACTGATGAATAATGGATACTTATTTACAGTAGACATCCAACTCTATTCCTTTGTTAGGATATGCGGTACATTATTTCATAATGATGGTAAATTGATACACAGCTCAGTCTGGTAAAAAATGAAAACAAGTGCTGGTCTCTGGAAAAAAAAAAAAAAAAGAGACAAGGAAATTCTTCCGTTGAGAAAGGTCCTGCTAGGATCAAAATGTCAGACCCTGTATATATTTGGAGAAAGGAAAATTTTCGCTCACTTTCCACAAAGTAATAATGAACATTTTACGATAATATGTGCAAAAGAAAAACTGTAAAAAAAACAGTGCCTTTTAACACCAATTTTTGAAAATTAATATTTTTGTCAGCGACCAAAATGTAAAATCAGATTCCAGGGAAGTGGGAATTTCAACCAATAAAACGTGGAGTTCCGAATTTTGAATAAACGTTTTGAAAATAAACATGTACCGCACTGTAACAATTTTTTATGTGTTGCACTGCAATAAAAACCTGAAAGTTAATACATGAACAGCAGTCAGTAGGCTCTATGTTAATGTTTCGCCACAACATTAAAAATGTGCACAGCTGCACCACGAAGCAGTGCAATGTACGTGTATGTAATTACATGTACATGTACATGTACATGTACATGTACATGTACATGTGTAGAGGTAAGTATATGTAGATGTACGTATACACTGTACATACATGTACATGTAAATCTACATCACAATTTTGCTTTATTGTTGAAGAAATTTCAATTTGAAATAGGCATGATTTTCAAGGACACATTTTGAAAGGTTTTTTCCTTTTTTTTTTAATTAAGCACGGATGATTCAACCAACCTGGTGCACAAATTTGACAAATCATTTCACAGACTCTAAATCCCTCTACATGTGTACATTTTTGGAACCCTGGAAACTATCAAGGGCTTGGACAATGCATGCACTGTGTAGTGTGTACCCGGTACAGTGCAGGTACTGCTGGAGTGCTGGTCAGAAATAATTTTGTGTGCGTGTGTGTGTGTACATGTACATGTACATTTATATACATTTACAAGGCTATGTACATGTACATGTACATTTGTACGTAACGTGTACATGTACATGTACAGTATGTATTGTACATGTACACGTACAAATGCTGTGCATGCGACTATGGTACTGCACATGTACAGTACATGGACAAGTACATGTACATAAGTACAGTATGTACAGTACCCGGTACATGTACAATGTACATGTACATGTACGTACATGTACATGTACATGTACATGTATGTGTACAGGTTAATACTACCAGTACATGTACACGTACATGTACATTGTACAACAGACCTGCCCGGGGTGCAAAGTCTAGCACAAGGCACTTTTTGTCTGCACAGGACAGCCAGCTTCCTTTGAATGGCTGATTTGTGAGGTTTAGCTTCCTGCTGCAATCTATGCTAGATAAATTCTGCAGTTGAAGCTGCGTGAATACATGTACATAGTAATGGGAATTCTAGACTTACAATTTTTGTACATGTACATGTACATGTACATGTACATGTACATGTACATGTACATGTACATTGTACATTGTGCATGTACAGGTACTGTACATGTACAATTGTACATGTACAGTGTACAGTACATGTACAATTGTACATGTACATGTAGCCTACACACACATGTACATTTGTACACTTGTAGTTGTACGTGTACAGTGTACTGTACTTGAAATTGAATAGTATTAGTAGTCAGTAAGATACATTGTGTACATGTATAGTATGATGAGTTCATGTGTGTCAGGTCTGCACATGTTATGTACATGTACATGTGTACGTACAGTATGTGCACGTACAGTGTACTTGTACGTACTAGTACGTACATGTACATGTACATGTACGTACAGTACATAATTATGTACAATGTACATGTATTGGTACATGTACACGTGTACATTATTGTATGGTTCATAGTCATACAATGCACATCAACACACACAAATGCAGTTCATGTATAAAACTGTACAGACTACAGTACTATTTACAGTGCCATGCACTGTGCACATGCACACATAATAAAGCCTACATGTACATGTACACTTGTACATGTACATACATTGTACATACAGCTACTGTACAGTATACTATTTTTAGGTCAATTACACAAATGCATCAAGTCTGAATACAACATGACAAAGCGCAAAACTGCTGGGTGTTTCACTTTGAGTGCATGCACAAAATAGCGCCTTGAAAAATTCCCCACACACATCAGATAGTGGGGACAGCATACATGTACATGTACACATGTACTGTAATTAGTGTAAACATGTGTGTACAGTGTCTCATTGACTAATTACATGTACAAATGTATGTACATGTACAGGTACATGTATGTACACTTTGTACAGTAACAGTACCGTACATGCACATGTACATGTACAGGCACAGTTGTACAGTACAGTACAATGAGTACATGTGTACATATGTACATGCACTGTACATTGTACACATTTACATACATGTACATACCGGTACATACATGTACATGTACAGTACATACGTGTATATGTACAGGTGTACATGTAGCTCCACGGTACACTACTGTACATGTACATGTACATGTACAGTAGTACATGTACATGTGTTGTGTACACTCCAGCAGGGTTGGAAAAAGAGAACAAAGTTGGTTGACCCCTGTGCAGGCTCCATGAATGATTGAATAAGGGACTGACTGTGTTTCAGGTCACATGACACACGCCTTTGAGGGGGGGGGGGGCAGGACGTGCACGCAGACCGACCAGCCCTACAGGCTACAAGACTGCTAGTCTGTCTGTTGTCCAAGCCAACGTGTGAGTCAAGTTACAAGAGGAAGGTCGCATCGCAAACGACTCAATTGCGACTGCAAAAGACGCAGAACTCACTCAAAAATGAAACCAGACAAAAATTCCCCAAACTGCCTACTGACATACTGCTTAATGACCAACGTGCAAATCGACAAAATGTGGAGGGCCTGGCATTTCGATGCTACATGTACATGTAATACCCTGTATAGCAGGACCATTCTCAATAAGACGGCCATAAATCGATTATATTCATGAAAGTTTCTGAATTTCATCGTTCGTCGGTATTCTGCGTGTCATCTGGGTGTGGTGAAAATGTCTCTTTGCAGTACATGTACATGTACATGTAGGTTTTGAAATGCACAGTACAGTGTATGTACATGTACATGTACACTACATTTCAAGAACACAACTCTATTTCAATTTCAGTAACCAGTGATGAAAATACCGGTTGTCTGAAAGAAAAGGAACTGTGATGATTCTAAATCAGGCGAGATTCAAAACGGTGATTGTTCCTCAGTCAATGTCCAATTTTGCGATGCCTCAACTCAAGATCCATGCCATCCCATGGGATAGCCAAAACCAGCCAGGCAGCCAGGCAGCCACGCCTAGGGACTGGTCAAGGAATCCTCATGCTTACAAAAAAACATGCGCCACCAAGTGAATACCTGTACCTGTACCTTTTGTTCTTTCTTTCACATTTTACAATCCCCTAAAATATGCCAGTTGTGTAATGTACCACACTTTGGGTGTAAGTTTTTTTTCTTAGAGGGGTATTTACTGAGTGTGAGTCATTCCTTGCGCAATGCAGGCTCTGGTAGTCAGTAACTGGTACCTTTTTTTTTTGCTCAACCATACCGGTAGTCCGGTACCAGTACTGGAACTTCTAGCAACCAGATACCAGGCAACTACCGATACACGTATTGTCCCAACTCCCAAGCTTCTGTACAATCATGTACAGTCCGTGTATTTTATGGCTGAGGGGAACAATCTAAGTTCAAGCAGCATTGGTGACTCAGACTTCAAAAATCCTTAGTGAACCCCAGATTGTTGTTGGCGCCTGTCTTGCTGAATGCTGGGTATTGCCCTCCCAAAATGTGGAATGAATAATTGGCCAATTGGCCTTCTTGTCAAAAGTTAAGGTTTTTTTTCACAGTGCTTCAGAAAGATATTGTTCATGAATATGTTGGCCTACATGCGTGTAAACTGCAACTACTGGGTACACTGTACATGTATTTACAGGGCTTGGCAACAAAGTATTTGTGCGCAAACAAAATTTATCTTAAAAGTTAGAGGGCCTGACGTTTTGATCCTAGGAGGACATTTCTCAAAGACAAAGTCAAAGGCAAAATTTATATGTACTGTAGGCCCCCTACATGTTGTTTACATAACGTATAGATATTATATACATGTACGACTACGTACAGGTATGCACAGAAACAGTCAAATCTCACATGCTGTACATGTACATGTACATGTGGTTTACATGTGGTTTATGGTGAACATTGGAGATCAGAACTGGAAGTGGAATGGAAAATTTCCATTGATCTGTGCTGCACAAAAGTTGGCTTTGTGATTGCACAAAACATTTCTTGTTTTTGTTTCAAAGCTTTTTTGCAAAGTCACAGTCAGTTACCAGCCAAACTTGCAATTACAGCGTGGACAACCGGTACGGTACATGTATGTGTACAATATACATGGACTGTACCCTGGATATTCACAGTACACCTGCTTGTATTGTACATGAACATGGACGTACACTGTGTATGTGTACACATGTATTGTACATACCTGTACGTGCATGTCCGCATGCACACTGCCACATAAAAAACAAAAAAGGCAGACCAATACACACTGTTAATTGCACATGCAATGTCAATTAAGCATACCATGAACATGCACAGCTTTAAATTACGGTAATTTATCGGGCATTTTAACAATGCAATTCATTTCTCTCCTCTCCCCCCCCCCCAGTAAACAAAAACAAAAAAACTTGAATAGCATTTGTAAAATGCAGATATCTCTGCCATCCTAACAGATCGCTAGCGAGGAATTCCGACACTGTATAAAAAAGAACACGTTGGCGTACGTGAACATGTGTGTGTGTGTAGGACTAGGAGTGTGACACACAGTCACGGCTGAATAACTGGGTCGATGGGCAGGGTGGCTAGCCTTGGGGGTGGGGGGGGGGAAGGGGGAGACCCTGGGATCGAGGCCAAGTCCCCACCCGGGAGAGACTTGAGACATGGTCCACAGGAGGGATTGGTCTTCCCAGTTCAATTGCAACAATGTAAAGGCTTCTCCGTACCTCCAACGCAGACACACTGCACTATCTAATAAGCTCATCGATAATATGATGATTTCTGTGAGTGTCGTTTGGTTTGCCTGACTCGATGCATCATGAGCACTGCACGCTCAGTGCTCTGCCAATATTGTAGCTGTGTATGTATTTCTAATTTTTTTTTTTCATGTACAGTATATATGTATCTTTCCTTCTTTACAGTACAGTGGAACATCGCTACATGTATAATGAACGCCAATATACCGAACATGCGGCTATAACGAACATGCCCTTTGTCAGTTTTGGTCCCGATTTTGGTGTACAAAATATGTGGCTGCAACTGCTAAATAACGAACGACCGCTATAGTACTGAACAATTTTCATGGGTCCTGGGATGTTCATTATACATTGTACTATAGCGACGTTCCACTGTAGTTCCATGAATGTACTGCACATCTGTATGTGTACCCGGATTAATGCACACAAGGACTGGGGCTCACAATCGAGAGAGTGAGCGAGCGAAATAATCGGAAGGTGGGGCTACTGGCGAAAGCAAAACACAGAAAACTGTGGCGGGACGTGAAATCCTGACGTCAAGAGATATGGCACCTAGAGACAGAGAGAAAGAGAGAAGTTAAATTCCATGTTCGGCGGCAGGGGGGGGGGGGCGGCGGGGGGGGGGGGGGGTTTATTTGGTCAGGATGTTGAACGAATCCCACGAAGCCATGTGAAGCTGTTCAATATCCCGAAGTCTCACGGGGGAAGATTGGGGTATATTTGTATTCTTTCCATTTTTGTACCCCCCGGTCTTGTTCTTTTTTTTTTCGTCTGAGACATCTCTCAACCTTTGACATTTTCGCCGGTCTTCTTTTGCACAATCATTACAGACTGCAGCGCCTACTGCCTTGAACCTACATGTAGAATTGATGTCAGCATTTGGGTTTTTTTATGTTTGGCTTTTTATAGAGCTCTGAGCCTGAGACATCTTCATTGCATAACTGCTTGTACACAGTCTGTAGTTGCTGGTAGCGTGGTACATCATGTACCGAGTACATGTACATGTACATGCAAGAGGGTTTGGGATTTTTTCGTTGCCTTTAGGGGATGTACTGGTGCGTGTTCATGTCACTGCTCGTTACATCTTGGAATTCAGAAATTACATTCTCTTCGTTTTTGTTGCATAAAGTACTGTACTTCTTTGTACTGTACCCGGTACATGTACAAGTAGATTGTACATGTACATGTACACTGTAAGTGATACCGTAAGTCTTCATTTTGTATGCATTAATTAATTTACTTAAGTGTAGTGTACTGTACACTAAGGCTGTTGTCGTGAGAAAAAATTCTTGTCGACATGTCGCGAGAATTTTATGCCGACTGTCGACATTGTCGCGACAGAGACTCGATTTAGTCAAAAATCTGTAGTCACAATGTCGGAATTTTTTTAGGTAATAAACGAATGGGGCATGTCAAACCGCCATAGTTGTGAACTTGTGAAATTAGTTTTCATGGATAATCTTAATTTCAATAAAATTTCATATTTTAATGGCTTTCGTATTTAAGATTATACACAACAAAATAATTTGTGTGCCGATATTGGGTGTTACAGTCGTAATTTCCTAAAAAATCATAAAAAAGCGATTGCTCATTGTTTATTCATGACGTCATCGGTCGGCGATGCGTGCGTTATCACTGCAAGAAATAATGAATATTTATGAATTCGCTGCACAGCGGCTGCAGTGGTTTTCCTATTGGCTATGTACACATGTACATGGAAGTTGGAGAACCAGATAGTTTCGATGAAAAGAAAAGACGTCACCGTCCGCACCTAGCTAAAGGTAGCCGCGTATTTGGCACCCAAAAACCAGCCGCGTATTGGGCCCAAAAACGGAGGAGGCCGCGTATTCAGCCATACATTCAGACAAACCTAGAACGTATGCGGCAAAGGAGGCCTTTTTCCGATGTACTTAATGTACTTCCGGTCCGTTTTTCAACGAAATAAAATCCGCGGCCGCCGGGATTTGGGGCCCAAACTTGCGGCTACTTTCAGCTGGGTACCGACCGCGACGCACGTGCGATCTCATTTCTCGATCCTTCCCTCGGACGTCCACGATCTTTCCCGATCTCTGCATTGCACTGGTATCCCGTACGCACGTGTATTAAATTCATGCGATGCAGCAACGTATACCAGCTACTGTACTGCTGTCGACTGGCCATAGAAACGTGCGCTATGCATTATATACTGTACATCGTAATGGCAAAATGCGTTCGGTGAACGATTTTCTTTGGTCGCGTCGCGATCCCTTCCAACTTCCAACATATTTAGTTACTTTTATTTTGCGGCGTGGATAAGCAAAAATGAAATGCTCAGCACACAATTTTAGGATCTTTTGTTCCCTTTTTATTCCCTTCTTTTCAGAGATTGGCCATTATGAGTAGAGGTACATGTAGGCTAATGTATTTTATTGTTTTTGTCGCGACAACCGAAAAACCTTGTCGACATGTCGGAATATTTTCTTTGTCGCGACAATGTCGACAAAAGCCTTGTCGACAACAGCCTTACTGTACACACATGTTAATGTTCTAGTTTTGATAATTTATGTACATGTACATGTACTGTGTGTACATGTTCATGTACAAGTACGGTATACATTGTACATGTATTACTGTATACACATGCATGTACTGTATGTACATAAACATACATGTACACATATGTACAGTACTACATGTATTAACCATAAACATACATGTGTACCGGTACTGTAGGCCTCAACACGTATGTAATAATTTTAGTGTTTTGTCAAATTGTCATCCAATTAGTTTGGAGAGCCCCCTGGCAGAAAGTACATGTACATTGTAAACGTAGTTTCTTTTGGGCAATCCTACGAGAGCTATATAATTGGATGTTGTTTTTGTTTTCGTTATTTCTCAATTTTAATTTTGTTTCCCCTTTATTTTCATCTGTGTGTGCAGTGCTGTGATGTGTAAAGTGTATATCCCGCAAAATAAATTAATAAAATGAAATAAAAAAATAAATTATACACTTTATGTACACCTGTATAAATCATGTGTGATGTACATGTACATGTACTGTGCAAATGTACATCTACACTGTACAGTACATGTCATGTACAGTTCATGCGTACATGTACATGTAAATGTCATGTGCTGAACATGATTGACATTTCAGAATGTCAAACTGTACATACTGTACATGCAGTGCAAGTGCATATGCATATACTGTACATGTTGTACACTTCAAGTTCAAATTGAACAGCATAGTGTGCATTGTACATGTATACATGTACAGTGTATGTAACCATACCGGTACATCACATGTCTACAAATTACACATTATTGGAAGAACTATGCGCACGTACATTGTGTACATACATGTATGTGTACATTGTAGTCTGATTGCCAGAAACGTTCCCTTCTTCCCTTCCACTCCCTTCCCCATGTTAGGGAATCCAGGTTATTCACACAGCAGCTTGGCAACAAACCAGGGTGAAGCGGAGGTCACCATTTGTGGACAAGCTGCTGTACATGTAACAGTTACGGGGTGAACTTCATTCCTGGTGGGGCAAGGTGTATTCCACCTCCCTTGGAACTTGGCTCGGATACAGAGACATGTCGCATGAGGGAGAGGAGAAACTAACTACATGTACATGTACATGTACATGTACATGGTCAAATGAAATGCGAATAAACTTGTACGTCCTCAGTCCTTATTGCATTTGTTATGACACTTGACACTTGTACATGTACATGTATTTATGTGTACGTGACTACGTGTACGGTACATGTACATGACTACATACATTGTACATGTACATGTACATACAGTGTACATGTACCACATACAGTACATGTACATGTACCACATACATGTACATGTACATGTACCACATACATGTACATGTACGTGTACATGTACAGAGTACATGTACACGTACATGTACACGTACATGTACATGTACGTGTACATGTACGTGTACATGTACTGTACATTCGAACCATTGCCCTTTTGACAATACATGTACATGTACATGTACACGTACGTACTGTATGTGTACATGTACATGTACCGATACATGTAACTGTACAGTGTACATACTGTGTACAGTGAGTTCAGTATGTACTGTACAGCCTATACATGTACATGTACATGTACACACATGTACATGTACATGTACAGTGTGTATAGGCCTACACTGTACCGATAGTGTGTACAAATTAATGTACAAAAGTCCAGAAATAGTGTACAATGCACATGTACATGTATGGTATACAGCGTACATGTACATGTATGTGTACAAAATACTGTACATATGTATACACGCACATGTACATGTACATACTTGTATGTACATGTACATGTACTTTATGTACCGGTGTCCGGTATAAAAACTATAATAAGTGTACCGGTACTGACTGTACACGTACAGTACATGTACATGTACACTGTACAGATGTGTACATGTATGCAAACATGTGCTGCACATGTTGCACAGTGCACTGCATTTTAGCATGTTGTTACTTGTCATACACGTGCACTGTCTCATGCACATGTTCAGTACATGTGTACACGTATAACATCTGTACAATGTATGTGTACATGTGCACTCCTTATTCCTCCATGGTTACACTTACATTACACTTACATTGTACACCCATGTACAGTGTGTACACTGTGAACCAGGCAAGTCACCCAGAGTTCACTCTACATGTACATGTACATGTACCATGTACCATGTACATGTACCATGTACCATGTACATGTACCATGTATACATGTACATGTACCTTGAAGTTGAGGGGCAGGCTCACAGCCCACTGAGATCAGTTGACCTTTGCACTGCAAAGGGCTGCATCCCTGTTCTCCTATGAATATTGGGCCAGAGTCCCAAATCAGCCCCTTCCCCACAGACACCGCAGACCGAGGGTTTTTACCAGGAAAACACTTGAAGGCAGGTTCCTTTGTACATATGTACAGGTGTGTACATGTACATGTGTAGCTTGTAGACATTTGTGGTTTTGGTTTTGGTTTTTCGGATGAAAGAGGAAAGAAGACAAATAAAAACCCAAGCAGACAATTTCTGGGAAGGGTTGAACGAACAGACAAGAACAGACAAGAACTCTCAATACTGAAATGAAAAAAAGTTAAATGTAGGTACAATGTACATTGTGTGTAAAAATAATGTAGGCTTTTTTACACTGTCCAAAATCTCGGGGTTGGAACCCAGATCGATCCCCGAAATTGTTTTCAACTCCTGAAAAATGTACTGGTGTTTACAGTGTACATTGTACATATTGTTTATGTGCATGCACCGCATTCGACTGTATTTTTTTGTTTAACTTACATTGTAGTCATTGACAATCTCTCTTTTATAATACCAGCATCTTTCTTACCGGTTATTTTATTGTTAGTTACAACTTACACAATCATACTACATGTACCGGTATCTGAAATATTTTTTTGAATATTTCTTTTTTTAGCCAGGGCAGGGCGGGGAAGGTTGGGGCGGGGCAGGATGGGGCGGGGTGGGGAGAGGCAAGGCAAGGCAAGGGACCGGAAAAACAGACTGAATATTGAGTTCTAGACAGTAGTGAAATGTTTGTGCCGGTGAGAATGCAACCCCAAAATGGTCACGCCATCTGCACTAGAAAGCAGAAGTTGCAAGTTTATAAATCCTGCCCAAGCCACTTGTATTTTTACGAGCACACTAGCCCTATCACTCAGGCAAAATGCTGAGCTTATAGTGCTAATTATACGCTTATTAAGGTCAACAATCAAAATTAATTACATAACACAGTTGTACACTGACACTGTACACCTAGTAATAGTATGCATACACGTACACTGTACACATACATACATGTACAACCTGTATGTACCTGTAAATTATACATGTAGGCCTACTGCCCACACTCACACACGTACGTACTGTACTGTACATATGCACTGTACTGTACAGAAGATGGCAAACAGTGATTTAATAATCATATTTAATATAAGTTACATGTATAACGTCTTCGTCTGGGTAGAATACATGGATGGTGAGACAGCATGCGACATTAGAAATGCTACAAGGTGAAGGTGGGCTATTTTTTGGGTGCAGTCAGGTGACACATTCCTAACATGCCACCATGTTGGAAACCCCCCCTCCCCTCCCACCTAGCCTTGTCTGCCCGAAAATAAAACAGAGCCAGGGTTAGACATCATTAGAAAAACAATATAGAATCTGGGTGTGGGTACCGGGTTCAGATTACAGGTGGCTTTCCTTGAATGTCTACAAATAATGTGACCTCTAAAAGTATGGGGTCATTGTAGGGTGTGTGTCTGGGGTTGGGGGGTTGGGGGTTGGGGGTTGGGGTCAGGGGTGTGAGAGGGCGAGGGTGCTTCACTGCTTTTTGAGAATGGATCTAGTTGTGAGCGATTGAGTGGGGTGGGGGTTACCAGTGATTTTGAGATATATTGTACATGTACCTCAGACCCTCAGACCTCAATACATGTACCGTACATGTACGGTATGTACATGTACATGTACATGTACCTCACCTCCCTTCCTCCAACAAAAGCAAGGCAGGACGAGACCAGTGGTTAAGACATTGAGAGTTTGAGACACACACATGTACACTGTACAGCAGTGTCCATGTACAGTAGTGCATAGTCAACTGCAGGGAAGTGAACTTTACCTGACCTGGGCAGGAAATACGTGAACGGGTTACATGTACCGATACATGTACCGGTACTAACTCAATACTACCTGGTATGCATGTGAGCATGAGTATAGTTATCATTACTGCTATACAGTACTGTATATTCATATACACTGTACACTAGTATGTGCTGCAGTACATGTAGTCATGTACGTGTACATGTACATGTACCGGTATTTTGTATACCGTACACCTCTGTGGTGGGATTGGAGGTGAATGAAATCAGGCCGTCTATGCTACGGAAATTCAAGTTTACATACAATGTACAGTGTACAACTGTACATGTAGATCACACACGTGAGTATGGCCATGTACATGTACAGTACAGGTGCGTACGGTACATGTAATATGCATCATGTTCTGCACATGTACACATGTACATGTACAGTGTACAGTGTATGTACATAATGTAATGTACAGTACATGTACGTACCGGTATTTAAAATAAGGTACAGGAGTATGCTTGTTTGTACTGTACATGTATATGTACATGTACATCATACATGTACATGTACCGTATGTTTCTATTCATGAGTACATGTTATACAATGTACATACATGTACAGTACTGTACATGAATCTATTAAAAATCACTTGCAGGAGTGTACACACGGTACATGTACACAATGTACATGTACTGTACATGTACATGTGTGTACTTGATTATATTTTCGTACACATGTATACAGATTAATACAGTGTACATGTACACTGTACACTACACGTACACATACCTGTACGTGTAAGTGAACACGTACACGTGCATACCACACATACATTGTACACGCCCATACAGTAGTACAGTACATTGGATAAATGAAACACAATTTACAATCACATACACTGCACAGGTATCATGTACTGTACATGTATGTAGTGTACAGTGTACATGTACATGTACATGTATGTAGTGTACAGTGTACATGTACATGTACATGTACATGTACGTGTAGTGTAGAATGTGCGTACATGTACATGTACATGTACATACAATGTACAGTGTACATGTACATGTACATTAAGGTACTACATGTACAGTGTATACACTGTACATGTACATATACACCTGTAGGTACATGTACATACACATGCAATGAAAATATCCATTACCACTTGTAGTGCAAATTTAGCACATGTCTGCAACCCTGAAATCAGTATACTGCTTAGGAAATCCACCATGTGTCAAGAAACGTTCCATGTACACATACATACATGTACTGTACATGTACAGTGTACATGTATACGTACATGTATGATCAGATACATGTACATGTACATAGTACATTTCATTTTCATTCAATGTACAGTGTACAGTACCTTTACATGTTGTACATTGTACATGTACTGTAGGCCTACATGTATACATGTACAAAGTGCCGTCGTGTGAAACGGTTACCAATACTTGAGAGTTGAGAGTGACAGACATCCCCCTCAGAAATTCTCTCTCAACTTCTCAAGCCTTGCGAGTTTTTTCAGCGTCGTCTGAAAAGGGCTTTCGGAGATAGCCCAAGCTGAAACCAAAACCCAAACCAAAGCTCCATTCTTTTCTCCAGTATGAAAACAAAACCAGCTCACCAAGCCACTTGTTGCACTTACTGAGGTCCATTTTTTGTTTAAAGTGTAGCAACTAGCAACATGTGGCAAGCATTTCAGCTAATAACAAAAACCCCAGGTAACAAGGACGATTGGTAAACAGAGGCTTGTTGTTCCAGGGGGCTAAAAAAATGAGGCCATTTTCATAAAAAAAAATTCAAGGAACAAGGAAGTAACAAAAGGACAATACATTCACAGCTTTAATAGAGAAGACCAACATTATTAGTATTACTGCATGTTAAATTAACTCTGATATATATATATCAGAATCTCTCCCAACTAAAAAAGCCCTAAGAAGATTGGAGACCAAAACCGCAACCAGTTGTGCACACTTTCCATGAGCACAGCCATTTTAAAGAGCAAGGGTACAGTGTAGCTGCAAGGTAAAATGAAAAAAAGAAGGGCAGGCAGGTTTTCTGGGAGTCAATGGCCAACATGTACAGTCAGTCCCGTGACTCACACTGCCTATTTCCTTGAAACCTGGGAGCCATTAGACTTGCCAGGTGTCCCCTCCCCTCAACCCTGTCCTCGGACCATAAAACGTGACCAGACTGCCTAGGCTGATCAATTGACACTGATTTTTTTTCTCCCGGGTACTAACACACATCGGAAGGTTTCTGAGGTGGGGGCTGATGGAAAGGAATGGGATTAAAAAGCATTGTTTGTTTGTAGTTCAATGGAAAAAGAAGAAGAAGAAGAGAGGGAGTAAATCTCAAAGGGGTGCTTGTGCAAGTCTAGGCCTGGCTAAGCTGCTCTCTCTCACACACAGAGGGACTGGGGAGACAAGGTCATTCAATAGACTGTTGGCATAGATTAGGGCCTTTGAAATCACGTACGCATTGGAACATTCTGCAGGGAACTACCAGGCTCCACGATTCCGCACAATGGCAACAGTGAAATCCAACAGGCAGGGCAAATGAAAGAATCCCCCAAGACAATGTGGGATATTGTACATACATTGTACATACATTTCACCCCCTAGAATTAAAGGACAGGAGAAGTCATTTTCATTTCCAAAATCAGATGCTGACTTGCGTCCTTTCTCTTTCTTCAATTTTGTGATGACAATTTTCGGCCGAGAGAAATCAGATTTTCACAATTTTGGTGAACCTTGCAAATGCTTAAATTGCAAACGCTAGTGGTATTGAATGGTATACATTGCATTGTGTGTCAAGTGTCTTTAACTTCATTTAATTGCTTTACAATTAATTATAATTTTTGCCTACCCCACTCCTTGCCCTTCTCTTTGATCTTTCCCCCTCCTCTCACTAATCCCTAGTCCCTACCCTACCCCTTGCCCTTCCCTTTGATCTCTCCCTACCAGCTTCACTCTTTGTCCTTTGTTTCTCATCCGTGTCCTATTCACTCTCACCCCCCTTCCTTCGTGTACATCTGTTTTGTCCTTGTCACTCTGCCTTTGAGAAAGGTCCTGCTAGGATCGAAACGTCAGGCCCACTAGATTTTAGATTATAATTTTTGCAAATAGTTCAATTTGATGATACATTTTATTCTTAAATACAAGTACCCGCGGTATCTGTTGTACATGAAAAATTGGTTGTACACATATTTTTCTTTTTTTCTTTTCCTTTGTGCAGGGCTTTGATTTTTTACTTCCAGGGAAATTACTGGGAAACACCAAAAACAGAAAAGAACTTCAACAAGAACACAACATTGCGCACACGATTGAAATGCAATACTGTAAATGGATAAGTCTCCACAATCAAACCCTCTACCCATGACAATCTTATCCTCATAAAAAGGCTGATCAAAATTCTATAAACCAAACTACCGCGCAAGAGGAACTATTTTCAACATATGGGGTAAAATTAAAGAGAGAGAGAGGGGAGGCATAGAAATCTTATAGCAACGGTATTGCGTCATTACACGTTACTATGGTAGTAGTATGGTAATGTAGTGCTATTTCCATTCCAACTGCATTCCATTCTTTAAAAAAAAAAAGTCTTACATTTGAGACATCCGAAAATAGGGGAAAAAAACAACAAAAAGCAAACAGTTAATAATGAAGGTTGCCATTCTTCCGGGATTATCTTCGGACAGAAAAAAAATTGACAACTTTTGTGGTCGCCTAGTAACAGGGACTATACGGAGTACAGAGCCCGTCCACGCGACAATATCGTTAATCCGCACAAAAGTCGGACCACAGAAGAGATTAGCCTGATAACAGTGGGCGAACAAGCTGACAGATAGTCATTACTACCGGTACCGGTACACACCAGGTCGGAAGGCTAGGGTGTGTGTTTGCTAAGCACTGGTGCATTTTACATTTTTATCATTCCCAGCCTCGATTACTCATTCTGTGTCACCCACTAACCCTGTACAGCAAATAACCTTGATATCGGCATTCGCAACCCCTACACTGTTGTACCTGTGCCCCCTTTTGAAAAAAAGAAGAAGAAGAAAGAAAAACCAACATCTGACGTAACTGACAAATTCAATATGGTCTTCAGACTGTCCGTCAGCTTAAAGGCACAATTCAACATTGGGAAGATCGGGAAACATCGATGTCCACAGATTTCCTTCTAATTTACACAGTTTATACATGTAGTCATGTACATGTAGATGGTCATGATAGAATCCTCATGTTGAACTCTTACGGTCTGAGATGCTGTACTTTTTGAGAAATCTTCACTCAAACTCCGATAAAAAAACAGTGTAGTTTATTACTCGCAAGTAATAAACTTTTTCCTACACTAGAGGAACAGTGCATAAACGGTTCGGGAACCGTGACAGTTTTTCTACTTTCTATTTTCTACTTTCTCAGATTACCATTTGAGTTAAAACCTTCGCAGTATTGCTTGTTTGGAATGTTTTATGATTTAACACACAAACTGAGGCAATCTTTTGACCTTTACCAATGTTGTATAGGGCCTTTAAAGTATTTAAAGTAATTTTGCAATGTTGAAAACTGCTTTAAATACTGACTGGAATGGTCCCTTCTGCCTGAGTTCTGGGGTTCAGATAAAGGTTGTGCTAGGATCAAAATGTCACTGTCAGGCCCTCTAAACTTTTTAGTATTTTCATTCAGATTTAGAAAATAATAATAAATCTGATTTTGCTCAATTGAGCAGTTCCATGTTGACTGAAATTAGAGCTACACATTTTATGTCCATCTGAGACAAGTGTACAATTTGTATACAGTAATGTGTACACACTATTCCACCAACATTCATACAATGTGCATGTACAATTTGTACAAGTCTTGAAATTAATGTGTGTGGATGCATGTATAATTTTCACTCCTTGCAATTTGAATGAGGATTTTTGATTGATAAAGATGAGGTCTACATGTAAATTGCTGCAGTATCAATGCCTGGATGGATGCATTCCTCTGACTTGGTTAAATAAATAAATAAACTTAAAAAAATGATTGACTTGAAATAGAATAAAGAAGTATTTAAAGCACAAAATCAAAGTACTTGAACCCGACCATGGTCCAACATTTGGCCTACATCATTTATAATAAAATAGCCTTATTTTTAGGACCTTGCCAAATTTCGAACTATTATTATCCATGACAACCACAGGTGATCGGTGACCTAAGATCAATTCCGCTTACTAAATCTGGCTGTAAGTGTTACCGCAATGCTACTGTTTCTTTTCATCTTAAGCCAAGGTAAGGCCTCAAAAACGACCCGATTTGAGGTCGACTCAGTCGACTGGTCAGTGCTGTTGACTGCTATAAAGTGGTAATTGTCGCCAATTCAATGATCGCTTCATTTGGAAATGGCCAAGTCAAGCGTCAAACTACAAAAAAAAAAAAACACTGCAGATTAAACTCGGCAAGAAATTTGACGACTGCTATTTAGGTTTAACCTAGTCTGAATAACTTGGACCCGACAAGACACCCTTTTTTTTTATCGAATTTTGAAATTTTGAGGGACGTCCCTCAAAATGTCAAAATTCGATAAAAAAAGGTGACTTGTCGGGTCCAAGTTACTCTGACCAGTTTTTACCGATAATAACAAAACACCACACCCACTCAACAGCAAAAACAAAAAAACAACAACAATTACTGGACACTGGGAGTTTTGGTCATCATGAAGGTGTCACTGTCAATCCCATGTTGTGTATCTTCTCTTTTTTTCGGGAATTAAAGGACTTCAAACAAAAATAATAACTGTTAGCTTACCTCGACTGTTCGGATTTCGTGCTGCGTGTAGTCGCTGGAGCCCAACTTGCGAAGCCCCTCCAAGCTGGAGATCCGACCGTCGATCACCGACTGGATTTCCCTCAAGTTGGCCAGGGCGTCGGCCACCGGCAGCGGTTCGTCCGCCATGTCTGTCCGGGGAGGAGCAGCCGAGGTCTCAGGGCGGGCAGCCGCCGTCAGTTCGGGGAGAAATTCGGCGAAAATGACGGCACATTTCTCTCACTTCTTTCTTCTTCTTCTTCCCTCTCTCTCTCTCTCTCTCTAGCTCTCTCTATTCTCTCAGCGAATGTCGCAACCCAAAACACTCGCAGACATTTTTTTTCTTCTTTTTTTTTGAGGGGGGGGGGGCTTCTTCTGGTAACGTAATGTTGTCGCGATCCTCTGCCGAGTATGAATATACATATGATATGACGTCACTGCAAAATGATCCGCATCCGTACTACTCCGAATCCGCATCACTGACAACAGTAGAGAATAACACACTGTCGCGACACTTATAGTCAGTGGTGCGGATATACGGATCGGCCGTAACCGGATCGTTGTGCAGTGACGTCATACCTGATGAATATTAATACTCGGCAGAGGATCGCGACAACATACGTTACCGCTTCTTCTTCGTCAGTCTCATTCGATCTCGCCCTTTCTCGCGTGCAAGTCTACGAGACTAGGGCGATACCATTTCCACCAACGGTGTATCCCCCCGCCAATGAGTCATTTTGAGGGGCTGCTTACATAAACACGTTCACGCCCCGAGCATCTTGATCGCAAGAAACAGAGCCAAACGAAGACAATTTGTTAACAAAGATGACAAATGGCGTTTATCTGGCGAATTTTGACAGATGTAAGCGTCAAAGTTATAATTTGGACGATTGACGTCCCCCTCGGATAAAAAGTCGTCAAGGCCCGCAGGGCACTTTATTATACACAGAAACACGTAGCTTTCAATCACGCGCAATACATGTGTACATCGTGCGTCACAGGTTCGGGGGCACCTTCGCGCCAAACACAAGTTGCGTTGAACATGATGGCAGATTCCGAGAACAAGAAGACGACAAATCTTCCCTGGTAAGCCATCGATGTCAACAACTCCAGTTCTGCCGGCCCCGAAATGAGCCGCTGAACCCGAGTGCCCCTCTCTGTGGGTGTATTTTGGCCTAGATGGCCGTTTTTTCACGCTTTCTTGCTCGATTAATTCACTGTGATGGCGAGTTTACGATTTTTTAGTGGTGTTGTGATTAGCGCCCTCTCTTGTTTACGTGTATACTTTGTACAAGGCTCCTTTTTACCAGAGAAACTTCATTGATTTTGAGAGAAAATCAACACCCTTTAGACTACAGTGTGCTATCTTGAGTCTTGCAAGCTATGCTTCCATGAACTTCACTATTTGTTATGACCAATTTCTTGTCAAAAATCCGAGTGATCTCTTGACTATTCAATGCAGTATTCATGATGACAGAACAAAATGAATGATGTACACATGTACATGTGATGATTGATGAGATTGTGAATATTGCAGTGCATTTATACATTATTAACATAGTTTTCCCCGAAGTCAAAATTGAAAAGCTGCCAAGATTTTAGTTTAATACCTACACCGTCAAAGGGTGATGAAAAAAATGCAAAAAACATGCACCACATAATATTATGGTATGACTTAGTTGCGGTAACCGTAACCCTCATCCTCCCGAAGGTCGGAGACCTGAGGGTTACGGGAACGTATGTACAAAATTATAGCGAGGTTTTTGTTTTTACCATTTTGGAAACACCACTGTCCCGATCGCCCCCTTTTTCCACCCTTTTGAAAATCGCCACACACAATCTAAGGACATGCACTTGATCCCAAATGTATACTGAATGTGATCAGATAACTCAAAACATCGTGGGTAAAATACTTTTCCGAAAAACGGGCAGAAACTCACCAAAATACTGTCTGTAAATGTCCCGTCAACGTCTCCGCCAGGTTCGGAATCCGAACCTGGCGCCTCGACCAATCAGCGCTTAGTCTCGTGACGTATATCCCGCACGACGGTTATTTGCTGTTTCGCAATAACAGTCCACACTCGTGGTGCGCGCGCATATCCATGGTTGTATACAGTACCAGTCGGCTCTTCACAGGACGATGACCTGCGCGCGCACCACGAGTGTGGACTGTTATTGCGAAACAGCAAATAGCCGTCGTGCGGGTATACGTCACGAGACTAAGCGCTGATTGGTCGAGGCGCCAGGTTCGGATTCCGAACCTGGCGGAGACGTTGACGGGACATTTACAGACAGTATTTTGGTGAGTTTCTGCCCGTTTTTCGGAAAAGTATTTTACCCACGATGTTTTGAGTTATCTGATCACATTCAGTATACATTTGGGATCAAGTGCATGTCCTTAGATTGTGTGTGGCGATTTTCAAAAGGGTGGAAAAAGGGGGCGATCGGGACAGTGGTGTTTCCAAAATGGTAAAAACAAAAACCTCGCTATAATTTTGTACATACGTTCCCGTAACCCTCAGGTCTCCGACCTTCGGGAGGATGAGGGTTACGGTTACCGCAACTAGGTATGACTATGACTTAGTATGAGTCACAAAATCATTATTTGGGGAAAAACTGTAAGTCTATTTTTTTTCAGCAAATGGTTGTGCCATACAATGGCTATTGTTTACATAACAATATCTGTTGTGGATTTAGGTTTTTTCTAGCCTTGAATGGTGAAGATATTAAACTAAAATCTTTCTAGTGAATTCAAGTCCGTACATTCAAGTACGTGCGTCAGATAGGTGTGCACATGTGCACTAACATTTCTTGTTTCCATTCACAGGGTGGAGAAGTATCGACCCAATAAACTGGACGATCTGATTTCCCACCGAGAAATCATCAGCACAAGTAAGCCACCATCAGCTGCTTCCCAAATCCTGGTGCTGCTAAACCCAAGTTTTGTTTGGGGGGTCTGAGCAATGAAGCCTCAAATTACTGGAGTGGAGAAGCGAGAAACACCAACCAACAAATCTCTCTCTTTTATGTGCCTATCAAATGTACAGCGCGCCCTATGACCCCCAATGTGTGCGACTTGCGCGGCATCAAATTCAATGAGGGTTTGCCCTGCTCGACGTAATAAGCACCAAGTGCCCAGATTTCTTGCCTGATGCCTGATGAAATTTTTTTAGGCTGCTCGGGCGGGATTCGAACCCGTGACTCTCCTGCTTTCTAGTGCAGATGTCGTAACCACTTGACCACCGAGCTGGTCGAGGTCGTGTGGCAGATTCGAATAATGTATAGCGGCGGGTACCGCATTGCATCATAGATATAACATGATGTTTGTGTCGAGGTAAATGTAATTCAATGAGGGTTTGCCCTGCTCGACATAATAAGCTTTAAGTGCCCAGTGCTTTGCCCGATGCCTGATAAAAAAAATTCAGGCAGCTTGAGGGGGGGATTCGAACCCGCGACTCCCGCTTTCTAGTGCAGACGTCTTAACCGAGCTGGTCGAGGTTGTGTGGCAGGAATAATGTGTAGCGGCGGGTACCGCGTTGCATCATAGATATAACATTCTGACCATCTCGGTGATCATAGGGTGTGTGTCATCCAACTGATGGTAAGTGCATTGCAATTTGCAACCTCTATCCCACAGTCCAGAAGTTCATGAAGGAGGACAGGCTGCCGCACATGCTGTTCTACGGACCTCCGGGAACGGGGAAGACATCCACCATCCTGGCCTGTGCCAAGCAGCTGTACGCTCCCAAGGAGTTCAACTCCATGGTCCTGGAGGTGGGTGCAACCCTGGTCTTTGGACCGAGAAGTCGTCCGTCGAAGACGATCCTACATAGACCAAGGTCTCCAAGTTACACATGAGCTGATAGGAGCCACTGTCTAGTGGCTGCAGCCGATTGCCATATATGTTAGTTTAAGCTATAGGTGACAAGCTTGTTTCTGAGTCCCATAGACTTTGTGTTCTAATCAACTTTGTTGTCACTTGTCAAGTCCCCATAGACTTGTGTGTTGCATCTAGTCATCGTCTCTATGAGTGTTAACAATCTTGTTCCCAAGTCGCATACATGTGTGTTTCTTGTAGCCATTCGCCGTATCCAAGTTCGCAACCTTGTTCCCAATTCCCATTGATGTGCGTGACTGCCAGCCACAGGTCGCATCCAAGCTAACAACCTTGCTCCCCGTCTTGTTGCAGCTCAATGCCTCAGATGACAGGGGCATCGGCATTGTCAGGGGTCCCATCCTCAGTTTTGCCAGCACACGAACCATCTTCAGGTCCGGCTTCAAGCTGGTGGTCCTCGATGAGGCTGACGCCATGACCAACGACGCCCAGAATGCACTGAGACGAGGTCAGGAGTCAGAGGGCAGAGTAGGGGTCACAACACAGTCGGGGCCAGAGGGCAGAATGTATTTAGAGGGCAGAGTGAGGGTCAGAGGGCAGAGTGAGGGTCAGAGGGCAGAGTGAGGGTCAGGGGGCAGAGTGAGGGTCAGGGGGCAGAGTGAGGGTCAGAGTGCAAAATGAGTGTCAGAGGGCAGTGTGGGGGTCAGAGGGCAGATTGGAGTCTGTATAGATTGGAGTCCGAGGGCATTGTTGGGCCAGACAGTAGAATGGGGGTCAGAGGGCAGTGTAGGGTCAAAGGATACATTGGGGCAAGAGGATATATTTCTAGGATAAACTTCCAGGTTCTCTTGAAATTTTGTCCGATTTCCTTAAAGAATTGCCATTCGCTCTCCTTAAATTCCAACCAATCAGCGTTCCCTCTGACACTTCAAGGATGGTTCATTTGTCCCTGCCTCCGCCACAGTGATCGAGAAATACACGGAGAACACGCGCTTCTGTCTGATCTGCAACTACCTGTCCAAGATCATCCCCGCCCTGCAGTCCCGCTGCACCAGGTTCCGGTTCGGACCGCTCAACCTGCAGCAGATGGTCCCGAGAATCCAACACGTCATCGACCAAGAAGGGTAGGCGTGAGAATCCAGGGTTGGGGGCGGGTCTAGTCCTGTGTCGCAGGTTTTTTCCCCTCGTTCAGCCTCTCTCTGGAATTCCCTTCCTGGTTCATGTTTTCCCCCCTTGCCTATGATCTTACCCTTTTTACGAGGAATTGTTAATTCCTATCTCCAGCCTTCCCGAGTCCCTCTCTATCTCCTTCTTTTCGTAGCCCTTAACCCATATCCGCCTGACTGGTCAAGGCACATAAACTGCCGAAGCCCCAATCACACTCTAAAAAACAAAAAGTGTATCACAAGATATGACTGCTTATTCAAAAAAATAAAACCCAAATAAACTATATACCAGTGGAGTATGAAATTTACTTTATTATGATACCAGAAAATCTAATAAATTATATCATAAACCATATCAACAGAACAGTGAATGCGATAACACCATCATTTTCACAAACCTAAAAATAGACCACAGAATTTCACGTAGTTCTGCGTTTGTAGCTATTCTGCATCCTACAGGAATTCCTGTAACTGAGAATATGGGTTAACCTTGAGTGGCTTTATAGCCTTGTTTTTTGGCAAATTTGCATTAAAAAAACAAAAGTCAGTTATTCAAGTGGAGATTGGCCAAGTGACAGTTGAAGTCTTGGGCCAGTCAGAAGGCCATTCCTAGCTGGCCTTTTGGAACGGAACGCAGGCATGCTGAGCACCACTTATGCTTTGCCAGTAGACGTTTGGAGAAACATTTTTGGTTGTTGCTCTTTGCAGAGCGAACGTGACGGAAGATGGAATGAACGCTCTGATCACGTTGTCCAAAGGAGACATGAGACGTTCCATCAATATTCTTCAAGTAAGTCACAAAGATTTCCTTCTCGTATTTTGGGTTGTTTTTTTCTTCGGTGGCTTCAGTTTTGTTGGGCTTTGGTTGTCATTCCTTCTGTCCTTGTTAAAGTGCAATGCATTTGACTTTGGTGGGGGAAAAAAGGGGACCAGCTGAGCTAAAGTGGTAACCATTGCCACCTACTGTATCTGGCAGTACATCTCTTAATACAGTACCCATTTTCTTGAGGAAAATAGGGGCCCCTTTCCAAAACCCGGCTTAGACTCAGGCTTTGTTGTCATGGTTTTGGAGAAGATACTCCCATTTTGAAAAATGAAAACTCCAACACATTCACTTGCACAAAGAACCTCAAACCAAGTTTAAAGCTGTCGGGTTAATCATGGACAGAACAGGAGCTGGAGCCTAAGCCGGGTTTTGGGAAAAAGAGGGTCTTGGTTATCTGTTAAGCACCAATGGAATTGATCTGGCTAATGGAATATGATAAACACGTATCCTAAATTTCATTGGTAATAACTTGGTAGGCCAACACATGAAATAAAACAACCCAAGAATTTGACCGATTCATGTATGATGTAGTGGAGGAAACAGAATAACAGCTGTAAATTTTCATGGAAAAAAAAATCAATTATTGTACACATGAATTCAGTCTTATACCTGTGGTGGTACAGTGAAATGTTGCTATAACGAATGCCGATATACCGAACATTCGGCTATAATGAACATGCTCTTTGGCTCCCGCTTTTACCTCTGTCGATATGCAGCTGCAACTCCTATAACGAACAACCGCTATACCAAACAGTTTTCATGGATCCTGGGATTGTTTGTTGTAGCGTCATTCCACTGTACTTGGACCGTATCTATCATAGATATTCAGCACACTTTTTAGCACGAGTAAGTGCTTCTAATGTCTGAATGCTTTGCGCTTGCAGACCACACACATGGCGTACGACAAAGTGACAGAGTTGAACGTTTACCAGTGCACGGGGCACCCACTGCGCTCAGACATTGAGAACATCGTGGACTGGATGCTGAACAAGGACTACACTACGGCCTATGGCAGTATCCTTCCACGACGACGATAATTTTCAGCCATCAGATTTCAGTCAGCATTGCAAGGCGCACGGAAGAATCTCACAAAAATGTAAAGTTAGAGGGCCTGACGTTTCAATCTTAGCAGGACCTTTCTCAAAGGCATTTGCCTTTGCCTTTGCGAAAGGTCCTGCTAGGATCAAGCTCTATACATTTGTGAGATTTCTTAATTATCAAATTGAATGCCATAAAAAGTGATGCTTTTTTGTTCTTAAAACCGAAATGAAAATGTCAGGATTGTAGTACTCCTTTGATTCAGAAAAGCATTGGAAACGGGACATTGTCGTGGTCAAAATGCTTCGGAGTGGGACCTCCAACCCATCATAGTTGGTTGACTGTTTGAGAGACCCCGACCTTATGGTTGGATAGCTCAGGTGTAATTCAATGAGGGTTTGCCCTACTCAATGTGATAAGCACCGAGTGCTCAGTGCTTTGCCTGATGCCCGATGAGAACATTTCAGTCTGGCAGGATTCGAACCCGCGACTCCCGCCCTCTAGTGCAGACGTCTTTAACCACTTGACCACCGAGCTGGTCGAGGTCGTGTGGTGGATTCGAATATTGCATAGCGGCGGGTACCCCATTGCATCATAGATATAATGTGGTGTTTGCGCCGATAGCTCAGGTGGTAGAGCGGTGGTTGTTGCGTTTAAGCACAGGGCCTAGGATGAAATTCATTATCAGTCAAGTTTGCTATAAAAAGATTACCGGTATGCATGCTTGAAATGTGTCATTACAGTCATTTTTTAAAGACGATCATGTTGTAATTTTTTCCTGATTGACGCGACCAGATATAATGAAACTAAAAACCTTGAAAGGATTAGCTCTGCAGGATATCTTGACGGAGGTGCACATCTACGTACACAGAAGTAAGTGGATACCATGACCCTTTTTCACATTGTACTCCATGGGCCATTCGGTGCACCCATGCAATGGCCATATCCAGCAGTTGCTTCTGATACAAAGTTCCAGCTTGGTTTGCCACCTCAATCCTTCAAGATTTGCTGATTTTCTCTTCTTTTTTTTACTCGTCCCAACAGTTGACTTTCCTGTCAAAGTGAGGATTCATCTCCTGGAAAAAATGGCGGATGCAGAGTAAGTTTTTCCAACGGCTGTGCAACTTGTCAAACTTCTTTGGTCACAAATTTTATATTTGAGATCGGTGCCCCGCATGAAATTGATTTATTCCATTGTTTTGTTCTCTACGCAGACACCGTTTGGCAGCGGGAACCAGTGAAAAAATCCAATTGGGTTCGTTGGTGTCGGCGTTCCAGGTGGCTCGTGACATGGTGATGGCCAAGGCGTGATGGAGTAAAGACTGCCCTTTGTTCCTTTGGCTTACAGTAGTAACAGATGCTACTGCAAATCTGCAACTGCCTGTGATGAAGGTTGCCTCTGGCCTCCGGTAAAGAAAATACACACACTTTATCATTAGCCCCTTTGTTCATGTTTTTTTTGTCTCTGCCAAAACCTACCCTTGAAGCAATTTCAATCATGCTTGTGCTGAGATATCCTTGAAGTGACTCCTGTTTTCAGTGAAACTCCCTGGCTGTCAATCACCGACAGTGTTGCCAAGCAATCTTTGCCTGGAAGTGTCTGCCATCGTCAGAAAACCCCAGGCGGTTTTTCCGCTGTTACTAAGCAACCGTTGCCAAGCGACTGTTTCCAGGCACATTTTGTCTGAAAGTGTCTTCCATTGTCAGAAAATCCCAGGCGGTTATTCCACTGTTACTAAGCAACTGTTGCCAAGCAGCTGTTTCCAGGCACATTTTGTCTGAAAGTGTCTTCCATTGTCAGAAAATCCCAGGCGGTTATTCCACTGTTACTAAGCAACTGTTGCCAAGCAGCTGTTTCTAGGCACCTCTTGTCTGAAAGTGTCTTCCATTGTCAGAAAATCCCAGGCGGTTATTCCACTGTTACTAAGCAACTGTTGCCAAGCAGCTGTTTCTAGGCACCTCTTGTCTGAAAGTGTCTTCCATTGTCAGAAAATCCCAGGCGGTTTTTCCGCTGTTACTAAGCAACCGTTGCCAAGCGACTGTTTCCAGGCACATTTTGTCTGAAAGTGTCTTCCATTGTCAGAAAATCCCAGGCGGTTATTCCACTGTTACTAAGCAACTGTTGCCAAGCAGCTGTTTCTAGACACCTCTTGTCTGAAAGTGTCTTCCATTGTCAGAAAATCCCAGGCGGTTATTCCACTGTTACTAAGCAACTGTTGCCAAGCAGCTGTTTCTAGGCACCTCTTGTCTGAAAGTGTCTTCCATTGTCAGAAAATCCCAGGCGGTTTTTCCACTGTTACTAAGCAACTGTTGCCAAGCAACCATTTACAGGCACCTTTTGTCTTCCAGTGTCCAGGCTCTCGTTGACTGTCTTCCTTTAATATTCCAATCCTAAGTTGACAGTTTTGGAGTGGAATAATTTTGTAATACCACATTTTGTAAAGAAATTCAACTTACCCAAATAAATTCATGTACAGTGTACATTTTGTTTACAACTGAAACAAAATGTCTTTCTAATTTCTTGAGTATGTGTCAGCTTTAAATCTTATTCTTTTCAAAATTCTTTAAAAGTCCTGAGTTTTTGTTGTATGTTTTAAGTTTTTGTGTGAATATGGAAGAGAAAATTTAACCAGGATTTGAACCATAGCAGCACTCCAACACGCCTGAGCTACCCGGTATTCAGCAAATTGCCATTTTTCAAAACGGTACAGAAATGGATTTCTATAAAAGTATAAAAACAATAGAGACGTGATTTCATTTCTGTTACTTTTACATTGACATCACATCAATGCATTTATTTTTATTTATTACAAATATCATATTGATACATTCCTAAGTTATCAAAAGCAAACAAAATGCTACAAATTATCTTACTTAGCATGGCCTTTCAAAAAAAGAAAGGTTTGGTGTTTGATTTAAATACTTGAAATGTTAATTATACATGAGTTTTGCAGCCATCAGTCGAGGGGAAAACACAGGGTACCAGCTGAGCTGAAGTGGTAACCATTGTCACCTACTGTGTCTGGAAGTACATTTCTCAATAGTACCCATTTTCTTGAGGAAAATTGGGACGCCATTTTCCAAAACCTGGCTTAGACTTGAGAAGATATTCCATTTTGAAGAATAAAGACTCCAACACATTCACCTCAACAAAGAATCTAAAACCTGTGTTTTAATTTCAGCTGTGGGGTTAAGCAGAGGCAAAACAAGAGCCAGAGCCTAAGCCAGGTTTTGGAAAACAAAAACAGTGCTTTGTTATCTGTTAATAAGCAGAAATGGGATTGGTCTGGCTGACAAAATAAAATCTACATGTATCCTAAATTTCAAAGGTAATAAATTGGCAGACAAATGCATGAAATTAAAACAGTTCACCAATTTTACCGATTCATGTACAATGTAGTTGAGAAAACAGAAAAACAGCATCAATCTGTCATGGGACTGAAAAATCAATTCATATACACATTAATTTAGTCTTACACCAGTGGCGGTACTTGGAAAATACATCCATTGTACATGTATTAGATAAAATTTACGAGCGTCAATTCAAATTTACACAAAAAGTTCTGTTCAGTCCTTGTAGTTTTCAAGGATGGAATTTGCATAAAAAATGTTTCAAGAAGGGACCCAGTCATTGCTTTATAAAAATTCATTAAGAAATAGAGTTCCTTCAAGAAGATTAAACTGACATTAAAAATGCACCAACCTATTCCTTCAAAATCTACCCTAAAAACATACTCGCCATTTGATTTGCATGCGTTACTTAAATTATCACTTTTTACAAGCTCATGAACATATTTACTGCACCTGAGACTTTTTGTCCTATAGGCACACCATAGAAGACATCTTATGGGGGAGTTATGAGTATGGAGTGCCTACAGAGCAAAACAAGTACTGGCATAAAATGTCTTAAATCCGTGGACGAAACAGAGGTACACTGAAGAGAACAATAAGGTGTTATGACAAGTGGGGTTTTTGGTACATTTGAGAAAAAGAATTAAAAACCAGCCCTATTAGAGCTGACTTTAAAAAGTAAAAGTCGCTGTTAAGTATAAAATGGCCACTACTAAAATCTGAAGTTAATGCAGGCTTGAGATAGTAAAGGCTAGTGTTAGCTTCAGGTCAGGTCCCTCAGAATTCAGAGCGCCGGTGGTGTTGCTATGCAACGGGCCCCCTCCAAGTCCGGGCACCATCATTGCCCAAGTTTTAAACAAACCCCTTTTTCAGCCTATCACAAAAAAACTAAAACTCCACCCTTTTTTGGCATGTGTGGACATAATAATAAACGCGATCATTAGTGGGATTTGAATCGCGATTCGGACTCCACTAAGAGCCAGACTTGTTCGAATATTTGCGTTTATTTGCTCCACTGATGGGCCTAATAGCGAGCTTTGAAAATTCACAAGGGGGCAATGCCATCATGCAAAAGGATATCAGTGGCAGTAGCTTAGAATGCAACTAACTCGGATCGCGGTCTTTAAAAAAACTAATACTTCTACATTTAACGCTTTATCAAAAATGTAAAGAAATAATGCCCATGAAATTTGAATTTTACCGCTGCCCTACTGCCTCATACTGAATGAACCAAAGCTTCTACATGCATAGCAATTCCAACTGGGCCTTTTTGGGGGGTTTCCAGATGTTATTTTAGTCACCCTTCGTGCGGGAATAAAAAAGTTCTCGTGCCTCTTGAAGGGTGAAATGAAAGGCTTATTTGAGGTTACGTGCCAAAAATTAGATTACCGTATTGGGGCTATCATTTTATTTTAAGGATTAAAAAATAAAAATAAAATAGGATTTAGATCATCTGCATGCTTTTTGATAGAGATGCTTAGCAGTCGAGAGAATTAAAAATGAAAGAAAAGAAAATATACCAAGGCCCAAATTCAAAGAGCTGAACTCAGCACATGTCACTAAAGCACGACAAAGCCTCGCTTCGTTTGAGACGGTCGCCACCAAGAATCGGCTTTGCTCTTAATTCCGGAGACATTTCCTCCAGTAATTACGGGAAGGTCACAGACTGACGGTGACATTTGCCACCATGCCAGACGGAAAACAAACCTGAACCAATTCTCGGCTATCACTGCTGCGACCCACTCCAGCCCCAAATATTCCCCCCCAGAAATACCAAGCGCCCCGTATTGGAATACAGGTCAAATGCGGCAAGGATCGTGTGAAATTGTACAGTTTGCATTTTTTTGGGGGGCATCAAGGAGAATGTAATTCAACGAGAGTTTGCCCTTCCCTGCTTTCTAGCGCAGACGTCCGCACTACAAAGCGGGAGTCTCTGCTTCGAATCCCGCCCGAGGTGCCTGTAATTTTTTTTTTAGCAGGCAATTGGGCAAAACACTAAGCACACATGGCTTATTACCGGGGGTACACGGTACATTGAGTGGGGAAAAACCTCGTTGAGTATTCTTACACTTTGCATGTTTTCTGGGGGTTTTCTAAGCAGCTCAGGAAGATTGAGCAATGGCGGTACGAGTACAATCAATGGCAATTAGGATGGGTCGTCAATGGTTAAGCCCAGTTTTGTGAGATTGTCTCTGACAACGTCGGATATTCTGCTTTGCAAAAGAGCTAGACTTTCTCCTCTACCCCCATAAAATTTAAAACAAATGTGAACATGGTAGGAATTTAACATCCTACCCTGCATACTAATCATAATGAAAAGAAATTTAAAAAACAAATTAAATTCAAAAATGAATTTAACATATTAGGTGCAACCGTGTGTCCTTGGATCTGCAGACTAGGGTTAGGATAACTTAGTGTTGGTGTTAGGTTGTAGAAGAATTGAATTTTCTTCAGTTCAAAAGAGAAATGACACAATTTTACAGGGGAGAGGTGTACAGAGGGACTATTTTTCTGAGAAAGATCCTGCTAGGATCAACATTGTCAGGCCTACATTTCAAAGAGATTGATCAAAGGTGGATTTTCACAAGATGCACCGTGCCTCAACGATTGATAACCCTTCGTAAATTGAAATGGGACCTACATTTTTTTTGTGCATTGCTCACTGCCTTGCGATTGATCGTAAGTTAGGCCGGGGTTTGATGTAACTGGCTGCAGGATTGATAGGATGGGGGATGGGTTGGGGTGGGAATGGGTGGGAAGATCTTCTCAGCAGGAATTGATAGGATGGGGGATGGGTTGGGGTGGGGATGGGTGGGAAGATCTTCTCAGCAGGACTTGATAGGATGGGGGATGGGTTGGGGTGGGGATGGGTTGGGGTGGGGATGGGTTGGGGTGGGTTGGGGATGGGTGGGAGGATCTTCTCAGCAGGACTTGATAGGATGGGGGATGGATTGGGGTGGGGATGGGTTGAGGTGGGGATGGGTGGGAGGATCTTCTCAGCAGGACTTGATAGGATGGGGATGGGTTGGGGTGGGAATGGTTTGGGTGGGGATGGGTTTGGGGAGGGGATGGGTTGGGGTGGGTCGGGGATGGGTGGGAGGATCTTCTCAGCAGGACTTGATAGCATGGGGGATGGATTGGGGTGGGGATAGGTTGGGTGTGGATGGGTTGGGTTGGGGTGGGGATGGGTGGGGAGGACCTTCTCAGCAGGACTTGATAGGGGCTCGGCGTAGCCTGGTCAACCGCTTCTTGGGCGTGGCCAGACTCCCGGGGCGGGGCGACTGGGTCGCGCCCTTATTCAGGCTCCGCAGCGCCCTCTGGGCCAGGGGCACGTCGGGCTCGGTGGGCGAGCTGCGCGTGTTGTAGCGGCTCTGCCGAATCTCCTCGATGCCCAGCCGCTTGACCGGGGCGGACACCCGCCGCCGCTTGGCCGCGCTCTTCTTCAGCTTGTACTCGCGGATGATCTGGATGTTGTGCCGCTTGATGGCCGACTCGCCGTCAGCGTTGACCGGCCGCCGCATGCAGAAGTCCGTCCAGTTGTTGTGGCACTGGAAGCAGTCGCACTTCTTGGGCGCCAGCCCCCAGCGCTTGGGCTTCGGCTCCGCGTCCAAGCGCCGGTGCTCGCCGAGGTCCCAGGGCTCCACGTCCCAGCGCTCCTCTTCCAGCCAGGGAGACACGCTCAATGAGGAGGAGGAGTACGGCGGCCAGCGCTTGGGGATCTTCTTGTTGGTCACCTCCACCACGGGCGTGTTGATGTAGAGCTTGCCGTCCGGCTTCGAGGGCTTGTTGTTGTTCCAGCCGCCGTAGTCGTCCTCTTCCTCGTCCTCCTCGTGTTTCCGCTTCGTCCCGCCGCCGCCACCGTTGAACCAGCTGTGCTGCTGCTGCTGCTGCTGCTGCTTCTCCTCCGGCTCCGGGTAGTGGAAGCGGAAGACAAAGTCCCGGTACATGCTGCTGTGCCGGAGCTTGGGGCGGACGGTGCCGAACCCTTGCACGCCGACGAAATCCGTCTCGCCGCGGATGACCAGCTTGGTGCCGACCTCCTCGTCGGCCTCCTCGTCCGGCCGGGCGCCCTCGGGCGATGCTGGGCTCTTCCTGGGCGATCCGCCCTCCACCTTCTCCTCCTTCTCGTTCTCCGAGGAGACCGAGGAGGTGGACTGCTCCCCGGTCGCCGAGGGTCCTGCCGGGCTCTTGTCTCCGACCGGCTGCTCGGCCGCTTTGCCGTCGTCCGTCGGGGTGTCTTTGGGCTTCTCCTTGGGGAAGTCGAAGATGATCGTGATGGCCGTCGTGTTGTCGGCCCGCAGCGACCGGCAGACCCATCGGTTGATCGCATTCTTGACCAGACGCTGGGCCATAGTTTCTCTCATTTTCGTTCCCTGCCAACGTCAAGAATCAATTTTCGGGGTTTTGGTCAAATAGGCCTATCATTGTTTAAAAAAAAAATACTATTCAAAAAGTCTTAGTCTGCATCATACGATGAGGGCACCAGTTAAAAAATACTGTACAAATCACATGCCCTTTTTGGTTGGTAACCCTTTATTGCCAAATCGCAAAATAATTCTATAAAAAATGGTACCCAGACCCTTCTCGACACCAAAACCTGCCAAAACTTGTCCAAAACCTGGCTTAGGCTCAGGTTCCGGGCTTGGTCTCCACTTCATTCATCCATTTTAAAGTACAAGGCATTAAAATGGGAGGCCTTTGGCTTCGTTCTTGAATGCTAAACTGTGTTTTGAGAAGAACTCCAACCTGTGTTTTCAGCTTTTTTGAAAACAGAGATTAAGCAGAAGCCGGGTTTTGGAAAACGGCCCGGTATTCCCTCCCCGCCGGTGCCCTGTTCAACGCTCAACTGACCTGTCTCTTTTCGCTGTTGTACTTGGAGAGGATGTAGATTGAGTCGCTGGAGCTGAGCATGTTCCACAGGCCGTCGGTTCCTAAGACCAGACACTGGTGAACCTTTGGGTTCAGGACTCTGTAGCTGATGTCCGGCTTTGGCGACACCACGTAGTCGTCATGAAGCGTACTATAACTCCACAGATCCCCTGTTACGGGCAAATTTGAAATGAATATAAAACAAATGAAGAGGAAAAACTGACTTGGAACAATTATTTATTGAAAATAAATTTAAAAAAAAAATTTGGCAAAGAGAACTTTTAATTGGACCGGGATGTGAACTTGAGACCTTTATTTTTGTACCAGCGCTCTTACCATGTGAGCTATCCAGCCCTTAAAACGGAGGCCTTCCCCAACTTGAATTGGCCATGGCCAGGAAGGGAGAATCTGGGGCCGATTTCACTAACGCTTTGCGACCATCGCAAACGCCAAAATCGATTGCGAAGTCTGAAATCAGTCGCAACTTAGCGATCGGTGCGCGATGGATTTCAGACTTTGCGATCAATTTTGGTGCTTGCGATGGTCGCAAAGCGTTAGTGAAATCGGCCCCTGATCCCCCTTTGGTAGCTGGTACTTTGCTTGATCAGTCCCCGCCATGGTCAAGCCGACGGACAGTGACCGACTCAAGTATGGATGTGCAGGGCAGGAAATTCACGACGGCAACGACGGCAATTGCCGTCGTGCCCTCACCAATTGCCGCGGTGCCCTTAAATTTGGAGGATTTTCACGGCAACAAATTGCCGTGCCCTTTTAGCACATTGCCGTCGTGCCCTTTTGGCCGATGGATAGTTGGGCAGATCGGACTGCCGGCCGCCGCACGGCCGTTAGCACAGCGCGCATGAAATATATTCCGACTGCTGTGCAGTGTGTGCAGCACACACGGAAGCTTCACTGTACCGTGCGCACTGTCAGCTAAACATTGCGCATTCTGTGCACAACTGTACGGACTGTGTATGGGTGAACATGTACACGTACACGTACACATACTGTACACGATCAATGTACATGTACGTACATGTACATGTACATGTACATGTACTGTACATACGTACATGTGCAGTGCGTTCGATCGGGACAGTTTCATATCAACGAACTTTTAGTCTGCGGGTACCAGTGAATCTTGGACATCGCTGGCTGTACCAAACAACGGGTACCAACGGTAGTTGGGAGCGATTTGCGTTGCACAATAGTTAGATTGCGCAGCATGCAGCACGTGGTTGGGTTGCGTGCGAAAGTAGAATCGTAGAGCTGTCAAAGGTTTGCGTGTTCGCGGGTGCCTTTTCAAAGTCGTAACCATGCCCCGAAAGGAGAAAGCTAAACAGCAAAACGAGCTACTACCTCACGATGCAGCACAAAAATGTCGCAAACTTTATTCCTTTTTTCAGGTAGGCCTACGAACGTAGTCATTCTCAATTTTTTGGACGAGAACTGATGAGAAGGTTTTGGAACACCGAACCCACATCACGATACGTTGACAGCATGGACTATTCTATTAGGAATGAGAGGGGTGCGACTTTATACAATAATAAGCTCCGATAATATGCTCGTTTAGGTTGGACCTAGCTGCTTAAAAATCCATCTTTACAAACATGTAGGCTATTTAGAATCCTTTTTATTTCGATTGTTTTGTGAGGATCTATTGTCAGATATTTTTGTCGTCCCGCTTACTATAGCAGTAGCACCCCGGCCACACCTGAATGGTACAGTTCATGTTCCGTGAGAATGCGTGTTGGTGGCTGACTGAAACTTATTTTAGACGTCATTTTTATGTTGGAAAATATTTTTTTTAGGCATTGTGGTCCCACAGAAACGATGATATATTAGTAGGAGACCTAAAACAAGGATTCGGTGCCTTCAGCGCCTATTTTCAAAGTTTGTTTAAGGTGCTTACGTCGTGTTTGCATCGGTACTAATAAAAAGTAGTTAAATTGCCTTGATGCCCCGGATTTTTTTTGCGATTGCCTTGATGCCCTTCAAAAATTGCAGAAATTGCCGTGATGCCCTTAATTTGCCGAAATTTCAAGGCAAAAATTGCCGTGCCCTTTTTAACCCGGAGTTCCTGCCCTGGATGTGGGGCCACCCACGAGCCTTACCTAGTGACCGGGCGACGGCCAGGAAGGGGATCTGGTCCACAAAGGTGCTGCGCCGGACCGGTCCGGTGTGGTCCCGCTTGGTCCGCTGCCAGACCACCCGCTGGACGCCGTTCTTGGCCAGGACCTGGCCGCCCACCGAGTGGATGCGCTCGATCTCCCGCGGCGACTCGGGCTTGTGGTCGTCGGTGACCGTGCAGGGGCGCAGGCTCCGGTGCTCGCTCGAGTGCACGCCCAGCACCGCCCTCGAGTCGCCCACGTGGGCCACCCAGAGCTGGCCCTGCCGGATGATGGCCACGCAGGCCGTGGTGCCCGAGGTGCTGGGGTAGCCCGACTTGGTGGTGCCCCAGGTCGCTGTGACGGGAAGAGAAAAGAAAGGGGGTTAAGGAAGATGGGTAAGGAAGAGTGAAACAAGAGCCCATTATAAAACCCTTCACTGCCTCAATTAGCGTCAAGCGATAAGATTTTAGGCCAATAAGATAAGAGGCGATATGATCTGAGGCCAATAAGATAAGAGGTGATAAAATTTGAGGCCAATAAGACAAGAGGCGATAAGATCTCAGGCTAATAAGATAAGAGGCGATAAGACCTGAGGTTTCGATTCTAGTAGTAGTACTAGTAGTAGGACCATTCTAAATAGGCATTCTTTGATCAAAACTTCAGAATGGATTTTAGAAAGGGTGTCAGTCAACTCAGTCCGTAACGAACTCAATCCGGGACCAACTCGGTCTCTATGGGAAAATGTGCACACAAACAATGTTGGACTGAGGTGGTTACGGACCGAGTTGACGTGAAACCTTTAGAAATGCTGACAGGTCACTTCATACTGGAGTCATTTCGTACTCTAGTCTCTTCGTACCCATTACCTAAATCACTCTGTATCAAGATACTACATAATTATGAAGATAAATTTTAGGAATTTTCATATCAAAGTATTTTGGATGAATGTCACTATGTGTACCTTGGCCATTACAAAGTTTGGGAGCATGAGAGTTGATCAGTGTTGCATTATTAACAACAGTGACATCATATTAATTAATTAATTTCAGGGTATCATTATAAACTTAAAGTGACTTGGATACGAAATGTCACTGACATCCTTCCTAACAAATGAAAGATCAACTAATGATGAACATTTGAAATAGTGTGAAAGATAAATCTAGCAATTAAATGAATAAATCCCTTAAATTCTAGTCAAATTTGTTTGTTTCCATAACATTCAACATTCAATTCACAATGAAACATTTGGCCATTTTCAAAGGTCTGCCGAAGACTGCCGGTGCCGGCAAACTATACATTTCCTAAAAAATGAATAAACAAAATTCAATTTCCACTTCCAGCAACTGACTATTCTATTGACTGACTAATCAATAATCCAGTTCAAAATATTATTTAGCCATAGATGGGGGTTTACAAAAGGCCCTTGAATCATTTTCTCTGAAAAGGAAGACAAGAATTTATTAGAAAGCTGAATAAATAAATTCACGTTGGGATTCAGCCCACTGAGGAATAATGTGATTAATAAAATGTGACGCAGTGTTGAGTAAGTGAAGCCCGCCCCCACAGTCGAGGTGAAAAAAAAGTTCCCCCAAAACCGGCGTCGGTAAATTCAATTTTCACCGATTAATTTCGCGTTCATTCTCGATAAAAAAAATCTAGCGATCATGAAACCTCGCTCGAGGCTTACCCCGTCTCTTCCACATGCCCTCCTGTGTCTTCAGGAAGCCGTCGTTGATGGCCTGCTTGACTTTCTCGGGGTCTTTGGACTCGAAGCCGCGCTGGCCCTTGATGTTGTCCCAGAGCAGGTCGCGGGCGTACACGGCGGCCTCCTTGCCGCCGTGCCCGTCGAAGATCCCGATGAAGGCCGAGTCGTGCTCCTTGCCCCGCTCGTACCGGATGGCGATCATGTCCTCCATGTGGTCCCTGCCGCCCTGGTTGGAGTCGCTCGACACCCGCAGTCTCAGCACCTTCCGTTTCGGCTCCTTCGCCGGCATTTTGGGCGGGTAGTGGCGGTACGAAAAGAAGTCCATCTTTGCTGCGATGCGATGGCGTGCGAGCCTCAATATGCCGCGCTTGTGTGTGTGTTTTTTTTTGCGCGCGCTCGCTGCATGCAGCGCTTATTCTTTTTCTGTGTGTACGCACGGTTTGACCTCTGCCCCGGCCTCCCTATGTCCAATGCTGGCCTCCCATTGGTTGGTCGATAACGCTAACCCGATAACGCAGTTTATGGTAGCGCGTTGGCCTATTCAACTCGGATTAAAAGGTCACGGTTGCTGGGCGACTTCCCCCCGGGGTCAACGGAGAGGCGCTCTTACGTCATTCTCCTGGATTTTCCCCAACGTTACTGCAGCTGAGTGTGCTGGGTCAATGGTTGTATTATTATTCCGGCTTGTGAAATCTGACACGATGACAGTCAAGAAATTTTATTTTATTTTTTAGGTTACCTTCTGCTTGAAACGAAGGACATGAAGCATCTGTCAACTCATCATAATAATGTTAACTAACACTTTAAAGCCAAATAATAATATTAGTACAGCGAAATCATAGCTAGGTCGCAAAATGCGGAAGTTCAGGCGGAAGTTGGGCCTGTTTTTATTTCTTCTACTTCTAGGATAGATAGGGCGATGATTAAGCCTTTTTAATGAATTCCGTTGTCACTTCCACCGCAAATCTAGGCCAAGATCCAAGATGATTTTTTGTACAGGTTTAAGTGGTTGTGCGGATTTTTTCATTGTTGCATGATTATAGATAGATATAAATCTGAAGAAAAAAAACATAACAGAATGTC
This sequence comes from Luidia sarsii, assembly GCA_949987565.1. NCBI lineage: Eukaryota > Metazoa > Echinodermata > Asteroidea > Paxillosida > Luidiidae > Luidia > Luidia sarsii. The sequence goes on along the minus strand of OX465105.1, from coordinate 19,527,161 downwards.
GTTCCCCCATTCGAGTTAGGAAAAGAAAAATCGATAACCCGGACATTCGCGAGCTTTTGTACGGTGTGCTGTAGAGGACACGAGGTGGTTGAAACGTCAAACGCACACAGTTCATTCGTGTTGACAACAAGGAAGACACGTTCCTCTGCTCCACAATGAAAGAAATTCTGATTTTCTGGCTGATTGGAGCTGCCCTGGTTGCAGGCACCGAGACAGGAGGGGAGACTGCGGTAGATACCGAGGGTAAGTGAGCATTTCACGCCCGGAAAAGACACAAAATTGTAAATAAATGGACGGCAGGGTGTCAAGGTAAAATTGCACAGTATGCCACACAGTACACAGTACAGACACAAGTACTCGTACTCGGACAAAATCACGGGCATTACTGTCACTGTAATACTCAATTATTACTATACTAGTAATAGTAATAATACTGTCCTGTAGTTCGTTGTGTACGACGATCAAAATATCAAATATAACTTAAACTAACTTGTATTAATTATTAGTTTGCAACATTTTTGTGTATCACTTGTAAGTTGTATTAATAAGACTTACAAAATTACTTGCTTTGTTACTGCTAAGAGAGCTACAGTTACATGTACTTTATCTACATCTGGAAGTTTAACTTGGGCTCAGAAAACTTCTTTAATTCAATTGTTAGATTAAAAAGATCTTGAGAATTAATTTGCCAATTTGGTACATTAAATTTTAGGGCCCTATCTGTGGGCTCAGGTTAGGTAAATTGTCATTGTCATTTGATTACAGTAGGTATTCCTTTTGTAAGATTTTGATATTTTTGGGATGCTTTTAATTTTATAAATTTGTGATATTCTTTTCTCTTGGTATGAAACATATAAACATTATTTATTCAAAGACTTGCAGATTTCTCAAATATGGGAATAGTTTTGTATTTTTATATATATTTTTGATTTTATATTGTATATTTTGAAACATGTTTTTCATTTTCATATTTTGTAGATTTTTTTTTGTATGTTTTGGAGTGCACAAACACTGCCACTGGAGCATTTTGTGGCTAACCGGCTCTTTTGTGAACAATTGCCCATTGTGTGGCAGCACTAGCTGGCTGGGGGAGATAGCAGAGGTCCATTGTATGCAAAGATGCCGGCTCAGTCTGACTGGCTGGCTGGCTGTTCCGCGCCATTGCACTCAAAGTCAGATAAGCCTACCAGTCCCTGCTGCAACTGTTATCAGAAAGGCAAATACCTTCACGGACTGCACATATATGTAACAATTTTTCCATGTGCAATATGTGCATTAAAGTGATATACAAAAATGGTGCAAACTACTTACTGACTAAAATTATCAAATTACCTTGGTCACCGTAGTATTATGGTGTCCGTCTTAGCCGTGAGAAAATGTGGATGAAGCGTCTTCGGACTATTCAACCACATGGTCTCAACATCCAGGATGGTAATGACTAACACCATGCAGCTTTCTGATAATCCCTCTTTTGTGTTCACTTCTCCACTTCTCTCTTTGATCTTTCCCCCTCCTCTCACTAATCCCTACCCTACTCCTTGCCCTTCCCTTTGATCTCACCCTACCAGCTTTCCTCTTTGTCCTTTATTTCTCATCCGTGTCCTATTAACTCTCTTCCCCCTTCCTTCGTGTACTGGTACGTATCTGTTTTGTCCGTATCTGTTTTGTCACTCTGCCTTTGAGAAAGGTCCTGCTAGGATTGAAACGTCAGGCCCACTAAATTGTGCAATGTGCATTGGTGAACCAAAGCATCATTGCAACTCACTGGGCCAGCCATCAGTCTCCCCTCAACTCAAACAATATAAACAAGGCATGTTATATTCACCTGGCAAACGCATTCTTCCAGCAAAAGCTATTCTTCAGGTCCTTAGTCTGATTGGCTAATAATAATGTCATAACATCATTTTTATGCATATTCATGTAAGCTCTATACTCTGATGTTGGCCAATCGCAGTGAAGAGTGTTCATGAATATGCATAACAATCATCAGCAGGAACGGCCTCCAGGAAGAATTGCCGTTGCCGGGTGAATATACACTTCTAATGGCATTGGGAGCATGGGAGGTTACACATACGTATATTTACCCGGCAACGGCAGAATGTAGAGAGTAGAGACAGAACATGTGGCTTTTCCCCTTCTTTTCTCTTTGAAGATCTTCATGTACATGTATGTATACCATGTTTGCTGAAAATCTGCAGAGCAGAACATTCTCGGAGCTTTGAATATGATCATGTGTGCAATCGATGAAAATGCCACCTTTACTTTGTTTAATCACAAAATCTTTCGTGGCCAGACAAATCCGGCCAGCCAACAGCCGGTTGCACGGGTGAGCCCCTGGCCTGTGCTCTGCTGAGGGCCACCCGCTGGCTGCTATGGCAACAGGAGGCTGACTGGAGCTGGCAGCAGGGCACCAGCACCTCCTCAGTCGTCATGGCGATGCAGCTGGCCAACGAGAGCTGGTTCCTGGATCAGGCGCTGGAGACGCAGTTGGCCGTCAAGCAATCGGAGATTGAGCTGCTCGCTGAGCTGGCCAGATCAGCCAAGTAAGTCCTAGCCCTAGCCCAAGCCCTAGCCTCAGCCCTAGCCTCAGCCCTAGCCTCAGCCCTAGCCTCAGCCCAAGCCCCAGCCCCATCCCCAGCCTCAGTCCCAGTCTCAGCCCTAGCCCAAGCCCTTGCCCCAGCACCAGCCTCAACCCCAGCCCCAGCCCCTTCCCAAGCCCCTGCTCAAGCCCCTGCCCAAGCCTCAGCACCAGCCCCATGCAGCCTCAGCCTCAGCCCCAGCCCCTTCCCAAGCCCCTGCTCAAGCCCCTGCTGAAGCCCCTGCCCAAGCCCAAGCCCCAGCCCCAGCCACAGCTCCAGCCCCAGCCCCAGCCCCATGCAGCCTCAGCCTCAGCCCCTTCCCAAGCTCCTGCTCAAGCCCAAGCCCAAGCCTCAGCCCCAGCACCAGCCCTAACCCCAGCACCAGCCCCAACCCCAGCCCCAGCACCAGCCCCAACCCCAGCCCCAGACCCTGCCCAATCCCAACTCCAATCCGAACCCAAACACAAACCTAGAGTTTACCCCAAACCCAGTGAACTTTTGAAAAAAAAAAAACCCCATCCACATACCAATGAACATGGCTGCAGTAATTAAGACCAGCTACAGTAGTCTGCACCCTCTTGAACCTCGCACAGGCAGAGCAACTGCGGCAACGAGTCCAAGCGCCAGACCCGCCTGGCCAAGATCTCGGTGGCCCGGCTGGCCCTCTACATCCTGGCCCTGGAGGCCACCTGCCACGACAGCCGCGACTTCTACGGCAACGACTTGCCGGAGGTGCTGGAGCACAACATGCGGCACTTCCCCCGCGACGGCTTCAGCAACCACTTCCAGTACGCCCTGGGCGTGCTGGCGCTGTGCCAGAGCGGGGACGGCCTGGTCAAGCTCAAGCATGTCCGTAACCTGCTGGACGGACAGAGGGAGGACGGATGCTACAGGTTCGACGGAGAAGGTGGGCAGAGGGGAGGGGATTTAGGCTCTGGTTCCCTGTTACTCTGGTTCCCTGGTTTCCTGGTACTCTGGTTCCCTGGTTCCTTGGTTCCCTGGTTCTCTTGTTCCTTGGTTCCCTGGTACCCTGGTTCCCTTGTTCCCTGGTTCCCTGGTTCCCTGGTACCCTGGTTTCCCTGGGTCCCTGGTTCCCTGGTACCCTGGTTCCCTGGTTCCCAGGTTCCCTGGTTCCCAGGTTCCCTGGTTCCCTAGTTCCCAGGTTCCTTGGTTCCCTGGCTCCCTGGTTCCCGGTTCCCTGATTCCCTGGTTCCCTGGTTCCCAGGTTCCCAGGTTCCCTGGTTCCCTGGTTCCCGGTTCCCTGGTTCCTTGTTTTCTTGGGGTTTTTTTGTGCCTTGGTCTATTTGTGTTATCGTACCTTGGTTCCTTGATTACTTAGATCCATGGTTGATGGCAAGATTTTTTTTTTTCTGTGTTATTGTCGGTCAAACCTCAGCCAGGGTAGGTCGAGCCAAAGTTTGAGGTGAATTTCACTACAGCTGTCTCTTTTTGAACCCCTCTCCCACCCCCCTCCCCCCCCCCCCCCCAAGGTCCCGACGTAGCCTCCCTGGCCGTGATGGCCATGGCCTGTGCCAATGACAGCGTGCCGGAGCAGTACCGGGAGCGATTTGACCACAAGTTCGACAAGGCCGTCGCCTGTATCCGCAGCAGACAGCGGGAGGACGCATCCATCGGCAACGGAATCAGCACGGCCCTGGCCAGTCAGGTGAGGGCGCTATTGCCACCCTCTGTCTGGACGCCTCTTTCTGTTTGGGAAATTAGTGAATTCCGTTTCAAAAGGCTTTCTAAATTGAAATTTGGCCATAGACATTACACATGAAATCCGTTTACATACTAGTGAAAGCCCTGAAGTCAATTTAAAGGTATTCTTGTGGATCAACCTTTCAAAGAAATTGTAGCCAGCCATTTATTAAAAGCACCACCACTTCCTACTCCTGCTCCTCCTCCTCCTCCTCCTCCTCTTCCTCCTCCTCCTCCTCCTCCTCCTCCTCCTCCTCCTCCTCCTCCTCCTCCTCCTCCTCCTCCTCCTCCTCCTCCTCCTCCTCCTCCTCTTCCTCCTCCTCCTCCTCCCCCTCTTCCTCCCCCTCTGCTCCTCTTCCTCCTCCCCTTCCCCTCCTCCTCCTCCTCCTCCTCCTCCTCTTCCTCCTCCTCCTCCTCCTCCTCTTCCTCTTCCTCCTCCTTCCCCTCCCCCTCCTCCTCCTCCTCCTCCTCCCCCTCTGCTCCTCCTCCTCCTCCCCCTCTGCTCCTCTTCCTCCTCCCCTTCCTCCTCCTCCTCCTTCTCCTCTTCCTCCTCCTCCTTCTCCTCTTCCTCCTCCTCCTCCCCCCTGTGCCCCTCTTCCTCCTCCTCCTCCTCCTCCTTCTCCTCTTCCTCCTCCTCCTCCTCCTCCTCCTCCTCCTCCTCTTCCTCCTCTTCCTCCTCTGTCAAGCATCAATGAAATCATTTGGACTTTTGTGCTGTGACCAACTCCTCAATTAAGTTTTACCCTAATGGATGGAAGATTAGCACTGTATGCTTGATGCTATGCCCGATAGTGACACTGAAAAAAACTAACTAACTCAGGCAGCTCGGACGGGATTTGAAGCTGTCACTCCTCTCTAGCGCGGACATCTTAACCACTTGATCACCGAGCTGGTCGAGGTCGGTGTGGTGGCTTTGGAATCTGTACAGCGGCGGATGCCGCGTTGCATTTGTGGATTCTGATAATGTGCCGTCTACTTTCTTGCGCATTGGGCAGGCTCTGACGGCAGCCGGCGTGAGCCCCGAGGAGTGGCGCGCCGAGGAGGCCCTCCTGCGGGTCCTGGAGACGCAGGAGGAGGAGGGTCACTTTGGCAACCTGGGGGCCACCGTGCAGATCCTTCCCCTGCTGGCCAGGAGACACCACGGCAGCGTCAAGGAGGTCAAGGCCGTCTGCTCCCAGCAAGGTCAGTGACTCTCCGGGCCTATCCGGGGCAAGGGCTTTTGGCTGCCTCAAGGATCCTAGCAGGGACCTTTTTTGAAGGCAGAGGGCCTGTTGTTTGGGATCATAGCAGGGCCTCTCTGGAGGGCAGAGGTCCTGATGTTTGGGATCCTAGCAGGACCTTTCTCAAAGGCAAAGGACCTGATGTTTGGGATCCTAGCAGGACCTTTCTCAAAGGCAGAGGGTCTGATGTTTGGATCCTAGCAGGACCTTTCTCAAAGGCAGAGAGCCTGATGGTTGGATCCTAGGAGGACCTTTCTAAAAGGCAGAGGGCCTGATGTTTGGTTCCTAGCTGGACCTTTCTCAAAGATATATACTTTATACAAAATTCACTTGTCATACACTGATCCAGATAAGAACGTACGGTTGTGATAGTTGACTGAATAAATCTTACTCTGTGGTGTGTTGCAGTACTCAAACAAGCTTCAGACATCGGCTTCAAGTTTGCACAGACTTGTATGAGCTGTCTCGATGCTCAATCGCTGCCTAAAACCTATCCTGGCCTGCTATAGCTTGGCACATATACATGCTGGGCGTCGGGTTGCAGAGGCATGATCTCACAAAACTGCACGCCAACTTCACGTCTCAAGATTCAAATCTCAACTGCCCAACTTCACTCTCTTTCTAACATCCACCCACACATCACCCTCTCTATTCGTCCATCTGACAACCATACTAGTTGTCAACACAAGTCCCTAGTTACTTAACAATACTCGTGAGCCTTCTTTTTTTAGTATTGTGAAATCAGTTTTTCCTTTCCTTGGTGTGGAAATTCGTGCCTAATCAACTCGTGGATGATTTGTCTCCCCCCCCCCCCCGCTGTTTTGAAACGATAGGCGAGTCAGTTGGCGCAGGACCCGGCAGTGCTCCGGGTGTCGACACCCCGCAGTTGGGACCGCCCATCACCATCACCATCTCCATTCAGAACAGCGTAGACGAGAGCCACCCCAGTGTGTCGCTGGACGTCACCGCCGCCAACGGCACCTCGCTCTTTGGATTCCTGCTAGAGGCCGTGGAGCAGGCAGATGAGGGCACATTCAGGTCGGTTTCTTTTTGGGAGGGAAAAGACAGTTTGATGTTGGGATCCTAGCAGGACCTTTCTCAAAGGCAGAGGGCCTGATGATTTGGATCCTAGCAGGACCTTTCTTGAAGGCAGAGGGCCTGATGTTTGGGATCCTAGCAGGACCTTTCTTAAAGGCAGAGGGCCTGATGTTTGTGATCCTAGCAGGACCTTTCTCAATGGCAGAAGGCCTGATGTTTAGATCCTAGCAGGACCTTTCTCGAAGGCAGAGGCTCACAGAAGCATCCAGCACTCTACATTTTGGAGACTTTTAGTTATGATTTATCAATTCTTGTGGTCCAGGTTCAAATCCAAGATGACGGACTTTGGGAATTTTGTGACAAGTTTCAACGGTGTTGACAACAACTCAGCCAATCATTGGTACTGGAGCATTCTGATCGGCTCGGAGAGAAAGTCTGCGCAGACAGGTGAGGTTCTGACAGGCTTCCGTTGTCACCGTCTAAGAGAAAGGAGCTCGTAGCTCTGGCGGCTAGGACGCTGGTACCTTCAATCCGAGGCAGGGGTCAAGCAGGGGTCCAGTCAAAGTTTTGTTAAGTTTCTATTTTGAAAAAAAATGGCAAAGAAACTTTTACTGGCCCGGGACTCGAACCCGAGACCTCAGGTTTTGCGCACCAGCGCTCTTACCATCTGAGCTATCCAGTCCTTAGATGGCGGCCTTCCCAAGTAGTCAGCTAGTCTTTGCCGGGGTGGGGGCGCAAGTCAGAAGCAATTCAACCATTAACTGCCGTATATCTCCAGGGATCACACCCCCGCTTTCATTCAGATGCAAACACCCAACATGTCATCTTGTGTTGTATTCTAATAGATTTGTACATGCATTTGAATTGATATCAAATGCATGTACAATTTGCTGGAGAAAAAGTAATCACTCTTTTTAATCAAAATGAGGGGTTGTTTGACCTTTTTAACCCAAAAATTTGGGGGAAAAAGTCAAAAATCAAAAATATCGAAAATTATCAGTGGCCCCCAAACTTGGTTTTTCAATTGGTTCTTCTTGCCGTTTCTTGGTTATTTTCACAAATAATGTAGACCGTTTAGTTTTCTTCTTTCATTTTTCTCTCAACCTCCCCATTTTTTTAAATTTTTTTTTTGCCAGGACCCGATGGAATAATCCCACGAGATGGAGTGGAGTACATTTTCCTGTACAAAGCCTACTAGACGATGACACAACGACACGACTCTCTTTCCCCACCCTTTGCCTTTTTGGTGCGTGGAACTTCTCTCTATTTTGCAGTTGTTTATCCAATGTTTTTGTATCAACCTCCCCCCCACCGATGAATCAAAACTTGTACCGTACTATTTTTTATCAAAAAGTGTTTTATAGATTATAACTAGTGTTCCAAGGAATCCTATGATGGGACAATCATTTAGGATGACGTTTGAATGAGGTCGTCTTTCATTTCAAGCAATCAGCATTTAATTTTTAGATTTAAACAGTTATACTTACTTAGGGCGTTTTCATGCAGTCAAATGGTGCTTTGGAATAGCGTCCCCTGTGTGAATGCGAGATTCACAGCAGTTTGGTAGCCATAAGCTTAGGGCTACATGTACTTGAACGAGTAGGTGTTCGTCGCTCGAGTTTCGCTGAACAAAGACTCTGACCAGTGTGGGATTAATCTCGAGGTTAATGTCACAAACTAAATTTTGATAATCCGGCATACTAAGTGGAAGGTTTGCGGCAAAACCATGAACTTTTGTGAGATGTAGATGATGTTGTGAGATGTAGTATGGCTCGGAAAAAGAGCCGGTAGCTCAACGTTTCGGGCTGTGTGTACTCTGCCTGTCATCAGGAGATGCAAATGCCTCTGGGGCCAATCAGGCCACTTAGGTCTATCAGGCCACAGTTTCTGGTGGCCTGACATTGATTTTAGTGGCCACAGACACTTCAAGTTTGCCTGTGAATCATGAAATGAATAATTAAGGGATGAATTTATAATAGATCGTTGTTTTACTCAGAAACCATAATAGTTGGGTTGTTATTGCTGTTGACTGTATCCATAATATATACTTTCTGGTGTTTTTTTAAAAATTTGTTTATGATTATAATAGCACACAGGTCTATGGGCTGCCGCCAGCTAGCGGCTTCAACTCATTTCCCCATAGACTTGTGTGCTGCGTCTAGCCATAGCCAATACATGTACAGGCTTTCAGACGTAACCGAAAATCTGCTGTATGCAATTTGACCCACCCTCAGCTTTCTTCAAAGTCTCTGGTGATCTAAAAAAAAAAGTCGGCAGAGAAGGGAAAGGCAAACCTAGAAACAAATGCACAAATCTTCTCAGGCCTTTTTAAATAAGTACAATTCTCTAGAATACCATTGCACAGGGTATTAGGCATGTGTGTTTGTCATTTTCACATTGGATTTTAGCCACCTACGAAAGATAGCGCTTGAAAGATGGACCAGTTGGAAAAAAGTGCATGAGTGTTCGTAGCAACTACTTCAGCAGAGGCAAGAAGCCGCATTTCGTGCACTTTTCTCGACTAGTTAGTCTTCAAAACGCCACCATCTTGTTTATCATTCATCAGTTAGACAAAGGCAGCTATTTTTCACACATCTTCACATTGTATTTGCAACAGGAATATTTGTGTGTGAAACCGTATCGATATTTTGTCTCATGAATTAGATTTTTTTTTTCTTGTATGATTAGGCTGTCATTTTTTATTCAGAGTACTGGTAATCAGAATGTTTAAAGTTCAGTACGTACCGGGGTACGTAGAGGGTACGTAGAGTTTGTGAGGTACTTTTTCTCTGTGATGGAAAGCTTGATATGCATATATTTAAAAAAAAAATGACAGTTGATTAAACGAATCAACATAAATTGATGAGAAAATTGTAATGTTGTTGCAATAGGCCATTAGATTTTGTCCAATTAGTAGAATGGGTTTTATTCATACGCAGAAAAAGAAGTCTACACTCGACTTTAATCACTTCTAATTTTCATTTCATTTTCACACTAACAGGAAAGGAACTGATTGGGAAATGTAAAAAAAAAATTGAAATTGGTAGAAAAAAATTGACTGCACTGGGATTTGAAACCCATGACTCTGGTTTAAATAACACAACATTGGTCGAGAATAGCTTCCATACGTTGTCTGATCCAACCAGATGCGCCGCGTGCATGACCTCAAACGTAAGAGCCGTTAACCAAAAAAAGTGGTTTCCGTGACTGCGTGTAATTGCCTCATGGCATTTCTTACATTGTAACTTTGGATTTCAGCAACGGATGGAAATAATGTTGACAATTTGACATCATTGGAAAGCTAATAAGGTTCTTTTTTGCAGTGATTGGAAGATCTTGAAAACTCAAGTATGCTGTAACAGGTCACAAATAGTCAACTATCTTTGCTGGGGTGGGGGGGGGGCGCCAGTCAGAAACATTGAACCATTAACTGCTGTATATCTCCAAGGATCACGTCCGAATTGGCACAAGTGATGTGGGTGCAACTTTTTAAATAACTTTCAATAAATCATCAATATGAAATGGGAATGATTTAAGAGACAGAACCACCAAATAATCCAGACAATAAGAAACTTGTTTTTTAGACCCTTTTTTTTATTAATATAATCTTGAGATACACAACGGGCTTTAGCCCTTTACTGCAGGTGAATGAGTTAAGCCAAAAAGTCCAATAATTTCTCAATTTAGATTGCCCTAAGATGGAAAACTCCCCAGGTCGGAGAAAACAGGTGCTGTTTTTTTAATTTTATGTCCATGATAAGATCGTCATAAATAGGCCATCCTTGGCTCAGTATATAGATATAAAATGATGTATCACAATCTTGCAATAGTATACAATGCTGACATGCCACATGAAATCAAAAATACATGAAAAAGAGAGAAACCTGTCGATCGGCATACGTAAGCGACACCTTTGGTCGCTCTGGATATTGTCCATCACGGATGGATGAGTCCTTTAAGATCAAACTGTCTGGTCGGAAGCGTACATAAACGTCCATTGGACCAAGATCAGTTTGAAATTGTACCCAGTCTACAGGACACAATGAAACTAAAAAACAGGAAAGTTGTCGATCGGCGTACGTAAGCGACATCTTTGGTCACTCCGGATATTGTCCAATCATGGATGAATCCTTTAAGATCAAACTGTCCGAACGGAAGCGTGCAATCATGTTCCTTAGGTCAGGATCAGTTTGAAATTGTACCCAGTCTACAAAACAAACAAAAAACAGGAAAAGTGTTGATCAGCGTACGTAAGCGACATCTTTGGTCACTCCGGATATTGTCCATCACGGATGGATGAATCCTTTAAGATCAAACTGTCCGAACGGAAGCGTGCATAGACGTTCCTTAGGTCAGGATCAGTTTGAAATTGTACCCAGTCTACAAAACACAATGAAACTAAAAAACAGGAAAGTTGTCGATCGGCGTACGTAAGCGACATCTTTGGTCACTCCGGATATTGTCCACTCATGGATGAATCCTTTAAGATCAAACTGTCCGAACGGAAGCGTGCAAAGACGTTCCTTAGGTCAGGATCAGTTTGAAATTGTACCCAGTCTACAAAACAAACAAAAAACAGGAAAAGTGTTGATCAGTGTACGTAAGCGACATCTTTGGTCACTCCGGATATTGTCCATCACGGATGGATGAGTCCTTTAAGATCAAACTGTCCGAACGGAAGCGTGCACAGACGTTCCTTAGGTCAGGATCAGTTTGAAATTGTACCCAGTCTACAAAACACAATGAAACTAAAAAACAGGAAAGTTGTCGATCGGCGTACGTAAGCGACATCTTTGGTCACTCCGGATATTGTCCACTCATGGATGAATCCTTTAAGATCAAACTGTCCGAACGGAAGCGTGCAAAGACGTTCCTTAGGTCAGGATCAGTTTGAAATTGTACCCAGTCTACAAAACAAACAAAAAACAGGAAAAGTGTTGATCAGTGTACGTAAGCGACATCTTTGGTCACTCCGGATATTGTCCAATCATGGATGAATCCTTTAAGATCAAACTGTCCGAACGGAAGCGTGCATAGACGTTCCTTAGGTCAGGATCAGTTTGAAATTGTACACAGTCTACCCTTGGGCATCAATCAACAGTCTGAACACGAAAAAGAAAAAAAAAGTATGGCAAGCCTTATGGAACAAATTACTGACCTCATGATTTTTCCGATATCATAAAAGTTCAGTATAAACAATTAACGCTGTCCTGATTTGGTTTTAAAAAAAGTCCTAAATTTTGATGAGGTGATTTGAAAACCCCTTTCAAATGATGAAAAGTCCACATCTTGACTATAAATAATGACACCCCAGCTCCTTGGGTATCCTTGATTGAGACTTGTACGGTTGTCCGGTTGTAATGGACCTGAAGTTTGTCAGTTCAGGATTTGAGACTAGTACACATTGTATTGCACATAGTCAACGGGTGTTTCCCTAATCCAATGGGTCTGTGGTATGAATGTGCTCATAGAGGCACTCGAGCTGCGAATTTTTTGGTATTTTAATTTATATTTTTGTCTTTGATTTTTAAAAATTTTGAAATTTTGTACTGGTTTTGATTTTTTGAATTTTTTTTTTCATTCGTTTTCACTTTTAATTTTTTTTTGGTTTGGTTCTGCTTGTCACCCTCGAAGGAATGATGGTACTGTTCCTGAGGGAAAGTGCACTTGCTGTACTACAAGTGCTATTGGTCGGCATCGCTGCATCATAGTAGATGACATGAATCGATTACTGGCCGGTCGCACGTGAGATGGTACGGAGGAGGGCGTGCGATCGGCCAGTTCGAATGACGCAGCGATGCCTGTGTCCTGTGTCCAATGGGGGGGGGGGGGGGATCACAGCGTGCGCTGTGATTGGTCAGTGTCCCTGATGATGTCACTCCAAGGCCAGATGGTGTTGGAGGAGGAGGTGGGCCAATGAAGTGACTTCTCAGAGGACAGATCGGGGGGGGGGGGAGATGGAAGGGAAAGGAGAAGTGGGCTGAGCAAACCCAAATCTATCAACCAAATAGCCAACTCACAACTGCTGATGGAATTGCAGTTTGAGCGGAGTTCACAACTGCTGATGGAATTGCAGTTTGAGCGGAGTTCACAACTGCTGATGGAATTGCAGTTTGAGCGGAGTTCTCAACTGCTGATGGAATTGCAGTTTGAGCGGAGTTCTCAACTGCTGATGGAATTGCAGTTTGAGCCGAGTTCTCAACTGCTGATGGAATTGCAGTTTGAGCGGAGTTCACAACTGCTGATGGAATTGCAGTTTGAGCGGAGTTCACAACTGCTGATGGAATTGCAGTTTGAGCGGAGTTCACAACTGCTGATGGAATTGCAGTTTGAGCGGAGTTCACAACTGCTGATGGAATTGCAGTTTGAGCCGAGTTCACAACTGCTGATGGAATTGCAGTTTGAGCGGAGTTCTCAACTGCTGATGGAATTGCAGTTTGAGCCGAGTTCACAACTGCTGATGGAATTGCAGTTTGAGCGGAGTTCTCAACTGCTGATGGAATTGCAGTTTGAGCGGAGTTCACCTTGGAACTGCCACTATCAGATCATCTCAATCCAGAGGGAGCCTCAAAATGTGGAATCTAGAATTCCTGTGCTGTTTTGTTTGTGGGTTGTGTGTGGGTTGTGTGTGGGTTGTGTTTTATATCCATAGTTTGTATATCTGACTGATATACTAACTCCGGTGTTTGCTTAGTGTGAGATGTTGTGTTTTGGGACAACCATGGGTAAACCTTTAATCCAACTTTTTTTTTCATTCTGTTGAGATAAACCCCCAGAGTCGGGATGTTGTCTTCGCCGTCTGGGTGTTCAAAAAAAATCCCACACAATTTAAGTTGCGATGTGGACAATTCATCTCCTTGTCAAGGATGCAAGCACATCTGATCAAATGAAAACGAACAATGCCTAATTGTCCGATAGACAATATGAACCGAAAACTTGAATTTGAACTTTAAAAAGAAATGAAGAAATTGGGTGCAATTTTTCATGCACAAAGCCTGAATTGCCCTATTTTTTTTTTTTTTTTTTTTTTTTTTTTTTGGGGGGGTCAATCTGAACTTCAGAGCACAGACACTTTGTTTTCGGCAGAGCTGGACTCACTGTACTGCAGGGGGTATCTGTGAACTTGAGCGCTCAGAATGACCATCCGTTGACATCTCATCAGATGTGCTTGCATTTACAACTACAAATCGGGAATGATCAACAGGAAGGAAAAAACCTTATATGCTCTGTGTGTGCATGTTTGGTTTTCGGAGTGACTTTTGAAATGATTTCGATATTGAAATGATTTCAATTTCGAAATGATTTCGTTTTTGAAATGATTTCGTTTTTGAAATGATTTCGTTTTTGAAATGATTTCGTTTTTGAAATGATTTCAATTTGGAAAAGATTTCAATTTGGAAAAGATTTCAATTTGGAAATGATGTGGATTTGGAATTGATTTGCTGAATAGGGCTGGACCTCCAAGCCTATTGATCAGCAGAATTAGAGAGAGAGAGAGAGAGAGCGAGAGAGAGAGAGAGAGAGATGTAATGAAGAGTTCCTTAGCCTAAATTACAGTTTTTACAATTGACCAAACATGCACACACAGATAAGGAGGCAGTCTCTCTCCTTGCGATGAGCTGCAATTAAATCCAATTGAAGGTAAGGTCTGCAGTGGGCAGAGATGGAAGCGCAAAATGTGACTGGACTATGTTGGTGAGAAAGGAACGATGAAAGGAGTTCTGTTTGGAAAGAACTACACGTTGAAGGTTTTGATTTGGCCAAAAAAAATAATAATAAAAAAAAAAAATCAGGAATGATGACAAAGTAAGAAGTCACATTTTGATCAGGTCACATGCATAGCCTAAAGAACTTGTGTCATTCTGACTTGAGAGACCAGGGCAATTTGGTCTTTTGTAAGCTCACTTTTGTGTGAAAGGCTACGATGGTTGACGGTAGGGCTGTAAGTGTGACTGTTTTTGTTTTGGGGACTAAGAATGCACCGACTGGATTTTAAGAGCGATGCATCCGACACTCATCAAAACTCGTACAGTCGCGATTGGCCTAGGGTCAGGTGGTGGTGATTTTTCGTGGCCTTTCTGGTCGATGGAATCCACACGTTAGTGAAGCTAAAGATAGACCGACATTACTCTGTGATGGTACTGTCTCTCAAGTGAGACTTGTCGGCTATGTTCTTCCTAGCCGAACTCTATCTGCGAAGTTTCAAACTTGTTGAGGTCCAAGTAAGTTCAGGACTTCGCAGTGTGGATGACACACAGGGTCAGGCTATGCATGTGACTGATGTTCCATAGGATAGAACGGGTTGGGGGAAATGAAATGGATGGCCTTAACCTATTGGGGAGGGATGATTGAAATGACTATTAATAACGAAAAAGAAAACAAAATCAGGAAAGTAAAAATATCAGTGGGTAGTTGAGTTGGGGCAGGAGTGGGGTTGTGATAGACGGACCTAGACTAGACGGGTTGGTGTGAAAAAAAAAAAATGAAAGTAGTTCTGTTTGGAAAGAACTACCGCTACGCGATGAAGGTTTTTGATCAGAAAAAAAAGTAGGAAGTCCTATTTTCATCAGGTCACATGCATAGCCTAAAGAACTTGTGTCATTCTGACTTGAGAGACCAGGGTAATTTGGTCTTTTGTAAGCTCACTTTTGTGTGAAAGGCCACGATGGTTGACGGTAGGGCTGTAAGTGCGACTGTTTTTGTTTTGGGGACTAAGAATGCACCAACTGGATTTTAAGAGCGATGCATCCGACACTCATCAAAACTTGTACAGTCGCGATTGGCCTAGGGTCAGGGGGTGGTGATTTTTCGTGGCCTTTCTGGTCGATGGAATCCACACATTAGTGAAGCTAAAGATAGACCGACATTACTCTGTGATGGTACTGTCTCTCAAGTGAGGCTTGTCGGCTATGTTCTTCCTAGCCGAACTCTATCTGCGGAGTTTCAAACTTGTTGAGGTCCAAGTAAGTTCAGGACTTCGCAGTGTGGATGACACACAGGGTCAGGCTATGCATGTGACTGATGTCCCATAGAATAGAACGGGTTGGGGGGAAATGAAATGGATGGCCTTAACCTATTGGGGAGGGATGATTGAAATGACTATTATTAACGAGACAACTAAAAAGAAAAGAAAATCAGGAAGGTAAAAAAAAAATCAGTGGGTAGTTGAGTTGGGGCAGGAGTGGGGTTGTGATAGATGGACCTAGACTAGATGGGTTGGTGTGAAAAAAAAAAAATGGAAGGAGTTCTGTTTGGGAAGAACTACCGGTACGCAATGAAGGTTTTGATCAGAAAAAGAAGTAACAGAAAAAGAAAAGAAAAAGAAAAAAGAAGAAGAAAAAAAAGTAGGAAGTCCTATTTTGATCAGGTCACATGCATAGCCTAAAGAACTTGTGTCATTCTGACTTGAGAGACCAGGGTAATTTGGTCTTTTGTAAGCTCACTTTTGTGTGAAAGGCCACGATGGTTGACGGTAGGGCTGTAAGTGCGACTGTTTTTGTTTTGGGGACTAAGAATGCACCGACTGGATTTTAAGAGCGATGCATCCGACACTCATCAAAACTCGTACAGTCGCGATTGGCCTAGGGTCAGGTGGTGGTGATTTTTCGTGGCCTTTTTGGTCGATGGAATCCACACGTTAGTGAAGCTAAAGATAGACCGACATTACTCTGTGATGGTACTGTCTCTCAAGTGAGACTTGTCGGCTATGTTCTTCCTAGCCGAACTCTATCTGCGGAGTTTCAAACTTGTTGAGGTCCAAGTAAGTTCAGGACTTCGCAGTGTGGATGACACACAGGGTCAGGCTATGCATGTGACTGATGTCCCATAGGATAGAACGGGTTGGGGGAAATGAAATGGATGGCCTTAACCTATTGGGGAGGATGATTGAAATGACTATTATTAACGAGACAACTAAAAAGAAAAGAAAAATCAGGAAGGTAAAACAAAAAATCAGTGGGTAGTTGAGTTGGGGCAGGAGTGGGGTTGTGATAGATGGACCTAGACTAGACGGGTTGGTGTGAAAAAAAAAATGGAAGGAGTTCTGTTTGGAAAGAACTACCGGTACGCAATGAAGGTTTTGATCAGAAAAAGAAGAAAAAGAAAAAGAAAAGAAAAAGAAAAAGAAAAAAGAAGAAGGAAAAAAAGTAGGAAGTCCTATTTTGATCAGGTCACATGCATAGCCTAAAGAACTTGTGTCATTCTGACTTGAGAGACCAGGGTAATTTGGTCTTTTGTAAGCTCACTTTTATGTGAAAGGCCACGATTGTTGACAGTAGGGCTGTAAGTGCGACTGTTTTTGTTTTGGGGACTAAGAATGCACCGACTGGATTTTAAGAGCGATGCATCCGACACTCATCAAAACTCGTACAGTCGCGATTGGCCTAGGGTCAGGTGGTGGTGATTTTTCGTGGCCTTTCTGGTCGATGGAATCCACACGTTAGTGAAGCTAAAGATAGACCGACATTACTCTCTGATGGTACTGTCTCTCAAGTGAGACTTGTCGGCTATGTTCTTCCTAGCCGAACTCTATCTGCGAAGTTTCAAACTTGTTGAGGTCCAAGTAAGTTCAGGACTTCGCAGTGTGGATGACACACAGGGTCATGGCTATGCATGTGACTGATGTCCCATAGGATAGAATGGGTTGGGGGAAATGAAATGGATGGCCTTAACCTATTGGGGAGGGATGATTGAAATGACTATTATTAACAAAAAAGAAAACAAAATCAGGAAGGTAAAAAAATCAGTGGGTAGTTGAGTTGGGGCAGGAGTGGGGTTGTGATAGATGGACCTAGACTAGACGGGTTGGTGTGAAAAAAAGAAAAATGAAAGTAGTTCTGTTTGGAAAGAACTACCGGTACGTGATGAAGGTTTTTGATCAGAAAAAAAAAGGAATAAAAAAAGTAGGAAGTCCTATTTTGATCAGGTCACATGCATAGCCTAAAGAACTTGTGTCATTCTGACTTGAGAGACCAGGGTAATTTGGTCTTTTGTAAGCTCACTTTTGTGTGAAAGGCCACGATGGTTGACGGTAGGGCTGTAAGTGCGACTGTTTTTGTTTTGGGGACTAAGAATGCACCGACTGGATTTTTAGAGCGATGCATCCGACACTCATCAAAACTCGTACAGTCGCGATTGGCCTAGGGTCAGGTGGTGGTGATTTTTCGTGGCCTTTCTGGTCGATGGAATCCACACGTTAGTGAAGCTAAAGATAGACCGACATTACTCTGTGATGGTACTGTCTCTCAAGTGAGACTTGTCGGCTATGTTCTTCCTAGCCGAACTCTATCTGCGGAGTTTCAAACTTGTTGAGGTCCAAGTAAGTTCAGGACTTCGCAGTTTAGATGACACACAGGGTCAGGCTATGCATGTGACTGATGTTCCATAGGATAGAACGGGTCAGGGGGAAATGAAATGGATGGCCTTAACCTATTTGGGAAGGGGTGATTGAAATGACTATTATTAATGAAAAAGAAAAGAAAATCAGGAAGGTAAAACAAATTAGTGGGTAGTTGAGTTGGGGCAGGAGTGGGGTTGTGATAGATGGACCTAGACTAGACGGGTTGGTGTGTAAAAAAATAAAAAAAATGGAAGGAGTTCTGTTTGGAAAGACCTACCGGTACGCAATGAAGGTTTTGATCAGAAAAAGAAGAAAAAGAAAAAGAAAAGAAAAAGAAAAAGAAGAAGAAAAAAAAGTAGGAAGTCCGATTTTGATCAGGTCACATGCATAGCCTAAAGAACTTGTGGCATTCTGACTTGAGAGACCAGGGTAATTTGGTCTTTTGTAAGCTCACTTTTGTGTGAAAGGCCACGATGGTTGACGGTAGGGCTGTAAGTGCGACTGTTTTTGTTTTGGGGACTAAGAATGCACCGACTGGATTTTAAGAGCGATGCATCTGACACTCATCAAAACTCGTACAGTCGCGATTGGCCTAGGGTCAGGTGGTGGTGATTTTTCGTGGCCTTTCTGGTCGATGGAATCCACACGTTAGTGAAGCTAAAGATAGACCGACATTACTCTGTGATGGTACTGTCTCTCAAGTGAGACTTGTCGGCTATGTTCTTCCTAGCCGAACTCTATCTGCGAAGTTTCAAACTTGTTGAGGTCCAAGTAAGTTCTGGACTTCGCAGTGTGGATGACACACAGGGTCAGGCTATGCATGTGACTGATGTCCCATAGGATAGAATGGGTTGGGGGGAAATGAAATGGATGGCCTTAACCTATTGGGGAGGGATGATTGAAATGACTATTATTAACAAAAAAGAAAACAAAATCAGGAAGGTAAAAAAATCAGTGGGTAGTTGAGTTGGGGCAGGAGTGGGGTTGTGATAGATGGACCTAGACTAGACAGGTTGGTGTGAAAAAAAGAAAAATGAAAGTAGTTCTGTTTGGAAAGAACTACCGGTACGCGATGAAGGTTTTTGATCAGAAAAAATAGAAAACAAAAGTAGGAAGTCCTATTTTGATCAGGTCACATGCATAGCCTAAAGAACTTGTGTCATTCTGACTTGAGAGACCAGGGTAATTTGGTCTTTTGTAAGCTCACTTTTGTGTGAAAGGCCACGATGGTTGACGGTAGGGCTGTAAGTGCGACTGTTTTTGTTTTGGGGACTAAGAATGCACCGACTGGATTTTAAGAGCGATGCATCCGACACTCATCAAAACTCGTACAGTCGCGATTGGCCTAGGGTCAGGTGGTGGTGATTTTTCGTGGCCTTTCTGGTCGATGGAATCCACACGTTAGTGAAGCTAAAGATAGACCGACATTACTCTGTGATGGTACTGTCTCTCAAGTGAGACTTGTCGGCTATGTTCTTCCTAGCCGAACTCTATCTGCGGAGTTTCAAACTTGTTGAGGTCCAAGTAAGTTCAGGACTTCGCAGTGTGGATGACACACAGGGTCAGGCTATGCATGTGACTGATGTCCCATAGGATAGAACGGGTTGGGGGGAAATGAAATGGATGGCCTTAACCTATTGGGGAGGGATGATTGAAATGACTATTATTATCAAGACAAATAAAAAGAAAAGAAAATCAGGAAGGTAAAAAAAAATCAGTGGGTAGTTGAGTTGGGGCAGGAGTGGGGTTGTGATAGATGGACCTAGACTAGACGGGTTGGTGTGAAGAAAAAAAAATGAAAGAAGTTCTGTTTGGAAAGAACTACCGGAACGCGATGAAGGTTTTTGATCAGGAAAAAAAAAAGAAAAAAAGTAGGAAGTCCTATTTTGATTAGGTCACATGCATAGCCTAAAGAACTTGTGTCATTCTGACTTGAGAGACCAGGGTAATTCGGTCTTTTGTAAGCTCACTTTTGTGTGAAAGGCCACGATGGTTGACGGTAGGGCTGTAAGTGCGACTGTTTTTGTTTTGGGGACTAAGATGCACCAACTGGATTTTAAGAGCGATGCATCCGACACTCATCAAAACTCGTACAGTCGCGATTGGCCTAGGGTCAGGTGGTGGTGATTTTTCGTGGCCTTTCTGGTCGATGGAATCCACACGTTAGTGAAGCTAAAGATAGACCGACATTACTCTGTGATGGTACTGTCTCTCAAGTGAGACTTGTTGGCTATGTTCTTCCTAGCCGAACTCTATCTGCGAAGTTTCAAACTTGTTGAGGTCCAAGTAAGTTCAGGACTTCGCAGTGTGGATGACACACAGGGTCAGGCTATGCATGTGACTGATGTTCCATAGGATAGAATGGGTTGGGGGGAAATGAAATGGATGGCCTTAACCTATTGGGGAGGGGTGATTGAAATGACTATTATTATCGAGACAAATAAAAAGAAAACAAAATCAGGAAGGTAAAAAGACTAAACTAGACGGGTTGGTGTGAAAAAAAGAAAAATGGAAGGAGTTCTGTTTGGAAAGAACTACACGTTGAAGGTTTTGATTTTGAAAAAAAAATAAAAAATCAGGAATGATGACAAAGTATAGGAGTGGGTTAGTGACGGTAGGTCTGCAAGCACGACTGTTTTTGTTTTGGGGACTAAGAATGCACCGACTGTATTTTGGCAGGGATGCATCCCACACAAAACTCGCACAGTCGCGATTGCAGGCCTAAGGTCTGGTGGTGGTGATTCTTGAGGGTGGGGCTGGGGCAGGAGTGGTGACGCCATGCAGCACTTGTCTTTCGAGAAGGAGTGTGGCTCTGAAGAGAGATGGTATACCTCAACGTTTCAGGTAGTGCGATACTCTGCCTGTCGTCTGGAGAGCGCTGGATTCCAACTATCATCGGTGTTTATGTGCCCGGTGGAAGCGCCGGGGCGTGGAGAATCTCTCCCGCCCGGTGCAGCCACTGGAGCGCGCAGGATCTTCCCCGTCGGTGTGACCCCCGGGGCGAGAAGAAGTTCGCTGGAGTGTGTCAGCGCCAGAGTGGGTGCCGTGGGTAGGGGAGACCCAGGAGGCAGCTAGCTGCTGGATGAAGTAGAGTTATCTGTGGGCATAGGGGACCTATTAGACGGAGGCGGTCGCCAGATGTCGCTGGTGTTGACCCCGATATCCCGAGGTGCTGTGCTGCGCTTGGTGAAGATCGCGATGGCCTCTCTCTCACTCGACGAGGGTGCCGTCTCTCGATGCTGGCGATGAGTTCGGCACTGCCCCCACCGGATGACGTGGTCCTTCTCGTGCGAGTGCTTGGCGACGATTCCAGACCTGTCGGAGTCTCCTATATATACGGCCATGGGCTTTGTCCTCGTTGAGTCTGGTGGGGGAGGTCCCGACCAGTCTCTCCAAACGTACACTTCACCGCATTCGCATGGTGTCTTCACAATGAAATCATCCATTTCTTGTAAATATTGCACTCACAGGGGATCTTGTAAACACTTGGGGCCACTTTCATAGAGCCGCCATTTCATCGTTTAAGTTTCATGCAGCACGCGTCGAAAAATGCTTCAAGAGTCTCTGCAATAAATATCACAGTCCAGATTTTCTGCTGTCATCTAGCTTGCCGGAGGTGTACACACATCGGCAAGGCTTTTTTTTCCTGGAGATCAAAGGGGAGAGGGACAGGGGAGGTGAAAGAAAAGAGAGATTAATTGAAGTGAGGATTAGTCATTCCCTTGTTGAGGCCATGAGGTTGGATAGTGCGGAAATGCTTAATCCATAGTTTCTCCCTGCTGAGGCGGACAGCATCGTTCCAATGGCCAAGAGACTTTGCCCTGTACAGACATGTCAAGAATGGAATGATTAGGGAGATTGAAGTGATGGCCCACAGGGGTATCTGCACTCGCTTGGTGTTGATGGTAGATCTGTGACCATAGAGTCGTTTCTTGAGGCTGTTTCTGGTTCCACCGCCATATTGAATGTTGCAGACCCTGCAAGAAATCAGATATATAACATTAGTAGTTTTATTCCAAGTGATCATTCCATTGGTCCGATGCGTAGAGTCAGAGGAGTATCCAGAACAGCAGACTGCTTCCTTGACATGGTTCTGGCAGACAAAAAAAACTTTTAGAGTCACAGAAGGTTCCATGCTGAGTCGAGGGGTTGAAGATTGTGTAGATTGCAAGGACGCCTGTACGCCAGGAATGAGCAGTCAAGAAATGGAAATTCTCGTTAGCATAAAAACTGAAAACTTGCAAAATACACCCCCCAGAACGAGTGTTAAAAGCAGTTTGATTGTTAGCAACAGTGCAAAACAGTTCTGTAGCACGGATTCAAGTGATACGATATTTAATGCAAAGACCCTTTAAGTATGAGTGTGAAATACGCTGAAGCTCAAGCAAATTTTCTCTGTTTTAGTATAAAGTGGGGAAGCATTGCTTACCGTTAAGCGGGTCCATGACATTGGTCCCGGTCTGGAGGCAGGATCGTGTCTGTCCTTGTGGGTCTGTGTGTGAGGTTCCGGATATTGTTGGGCGCCGTGTGGAACACTTTGACGTTGTGTTTGCTTGGTGCTGGACCATCATCATGAGAGGTTCCTGCCCAAGTATACGGGAGGGTGACGGAAGGAGTCAGAGGTCCCCTCTACGCAAGGTCAACCTGGTAGGGCAACCCCTTCTGTCAACCTTCAGTACTTTGGAAGGACCTCTCATCACATGATCCACCGGTCCGTGATAAGCAAACACAACGTCAAAGTTTTCCACACAGCGCCCAACAAGAACCTCACACAGAGACCCACTAGGACAAATATGATCCGGTTTCCAGGCCTGGTGTTTTACAAGATCCCTTGTGCCAGAACCTAGCCTCTTACTTTTAGCATCCAGTAACAACGACAACATAACAAAATCCAATTCACACAGGGTTTTTTTATTGTAAAATAAATTAATTTTATTAAGATCTCTTCATATTTCCACTTGGGCTTTAATTAAGGAATATACACAAACTTGATTTAACCAACAACTTATAGTCAAAGAAACAGAGGGAGGAAAAAAGAAAGGAAAAACTGACTGGGAACTTTTGAACAATTTAACAAATTGGCAAAGAAAACTTTGTCTGGACCGGAACTTGAACCCGAGACATCTGGATTAACGTACCAGCGCTCTTTCCACCTGAGCTATCCAGCCCTTAGATGGTGGCCTTCCCAAGTAGTCAACTAGTCTTTGGCACACCAGTGCTCTTACCATCTGAGCTATCCAGCTCTTAGATGGTGGCCTTCCCAAATAGTCAACTAGTCTTTGGCACACCAGTGCTCTTACCATCTGAGCTATCCTGCCCTTAGATGGTTGCCCCCCAAATAGTCAAAATTTAGTCTTTGTCGAGGTGATTGCCAGTCAGAAGCAATTCAACCATTAACTAACTGCCGTATATCTCCAGGGATCACATCCCCGCTTTCATTTCAAATTAATTTTTCATTTTAAAAAATTAAAATATACCAGTACCGGTATATATATTTAACATTAATATATACCACTATATAATTAATACATCAAGTAATCTGTTTCCACCACATGGAATTTAAAATGAAACCAGGAAGGCCCAGGACACTGCGCTTGCATTATTTACAACAACTAATGGGAGACTATGAAGGGATGCTACCACCAAATTATATTGTCAACTCTGCTCAAGACCGCAGTGGTTCGAGACAGAGTGTAGATGGCAGTATGCGCTTTACATTCCACCACATGGATAAAGGAAACCAGGAAGGCCCAGGACACTGTACTTGCAGTATAAACAACAATTAATGGGAGACTATGAAGGGATGCTACAACCAAATGATATTGTCAACTCTGCTCAAGACGGCAGTGGTTGGACACAGCTTGTAGACGCCTGCTCCACAGCCAACCGATGATGATGAGGATGAGGGTATTCTCTTATGAATTATTTATCCCAATCACTAAATCAGAGTGGGTTTTGGAAATCGCCGTCCGACCGTCCAGGGCTGAAGCTTCCTTCCAGACATCTGAAAAAAAATAAAAATTAACTATTATTATTATTATAGATTTCCATAATTCTCACAATAATCTTAAGGTAATAATCATACACTGTGTACTTTGTAATCAAATTTCAAATTCAAATCTTCAGTTTCGCCAAGTTAAAGGATAAAATAAATATGCTTCAGTTTGACCAAAACACTCTATTTTTCTCTCCTAACAGTTCAAGCTTTGAATATGATGATATCCTACTGTACTTACTCTAGCACACCGCAAACCACGGAAGGACAATATTTGAGATCACTTTGATCATCATCAACCTTTCAGTTAATCATGTTCTAGATACAGCGACTGAGCTTTTTCAGTAATTGCCCCTACCCTTTGGAACAAACTAACCTAATTTATTCATAGATCACCCATTCCCTTGACCAGTCTTACTGAAAACACACCTTTTTAATTCATAATAATATCCTCTGAAGATCAATTGTGTGTCAGTCGAGGGAAGTGCACACCATGTTATTCCTTGTACGTTAGCATTGTTGTACATGTATTGAAACAGTTCTGGTTCATAATTCTGGTATTTGATCTCAAGTTCTTATTTGTAATTTGAAGACAGACAATGGTGCGTTTAGAAATGTTAGGCCTATGTATAATCATTATTATTCTCATTTCGTTCAAATAATTGGAAAAACACTGAAATATAACTTACGGTTGCTGGTCAATCTTCCGACTTGCCTCCCTCTTGCCAAAGTGGAACAAATCTCGTGCAAGCTTCGGTTTGCTTGCAGTCGCGCCGGCGCGGCAGAAAAAAATGGGCGCAAAATGAAAGGAAATCAAGATGTAGTAATATTTGCAAGAAATAGATGATTTCACTGTGACACCATGCGAATGCGGTGAAGTGTACGTTTGGAGAGACTGGTCGGGACCTCCCCACCAGACTCAACGAGCACAAAGCCCATGGCCGTATAGGAGACTCCGACAGGGTCTGGAATCGTCACCAAGCACTCGCACGAGAAGGACCACGCCGTCCGGTGGGGGCAGTGCCGAACTTATCACCGGCATCGAGAGACGGCAACCTCGTCGAGTGAGACAGAGGTCATCGAGATCTTCACCGAGCGTGACGCAGCACCTCGGGAAATCGGAGTCCACACCAGCGACATCTGGCGATCCGCTTCCGTCTAATGGTCCCCGTCCCACGGACACCTCTACTTCATCCAGCAGTGAGCTGCCTCCTGGGTCTCTCCTACCCACGGCACCCACTCTGGCGCTGACACACTCCAGCGAGCTTCGTCTCGCCCCGTTGGTCACACCGGCAGGGAAGATCCTGCGTGCTCCAGTGGCCGCACCGGGCGGGAGAGATTCTCCACGCCCCGGCGCTTCCATCGGGCATATTGACACCGATGATAGTTGGAATTCGGCTGTCTCCTGACGACGGGCAGAGTACACAGTACCCGAAATGTTGAGTTACCGGCTCTTTTCAGAGCCACACACTTTTTTTTTTGTGGTGGAGCCACACTGATCCTTCTCGACGAGAGAAGTGTTACATGGCGTCACCACAAATTTTCCACTGATGGACCGAGATTTGGGATAGGTGAGATGGGCGTGATGAGTTGGAGGGGATTTGAAGGATAGGAAGGATGTAAGGAAGGAAGGATAGAGGCAGAGTGGGATTGACGTACCGGTAGTGAAGAGGATTTAGAAATGAAGGAAGGATGATTGTGTATGTGTGGGTTGGAGGGGGACTTTTGGAACTAAAGAAGGGATGATGACCTATGGGGTACGCGTACGATTTGGATGGGTTTTTGGTTTGAAGGAGGGATGAAAGTATGAAATGAATGGAATTTGGATCGAAGGATGGATGGGGTATGGTTTTGTTTTTTTCCAAGGAGGGGGGGGGGGGAGAAAAATCCACTGCAGATGTGTGACCTCCAATTGGGTAAGGAGAGAGACTACCTGTTGTTAGAAAAAAAGGATTTACTGCTGGCGCTTATTATAAGAAGTGCCGGGCAGCTGCCCGACGGTGTCTAGGTGAGGGGATGAGGCTCCATCCGCGGAACGGATGGGGGTGGTGGCAGGGGAGACGGCTGGGCTCCGGGAGAAGCGACGCTTGCCCAGAGCCGTGACGGCGTCCCGGATGAGGTGGTCTTCGTCATCGACGGGCGGCTGGCTCCTGGCCTTTGTCGGCTCCTTCGCGGCGCCGCCGGGGGCAGGGCCGGGGCCCGGAGACCCCGCGCCGCGGCTCCCGCCGGACGGGGAAGCTCGGTCGGTCTCCTGGGTCTCCACGGAGGGCAGGTGGGCGACGCTGTTCTCCCTGGTCACGTCCACGTTGTCCCCCATGGCGGACTCGCCCGAGTCCGGGATGTCCACGACGATCGGATCCAAGCCGGCGGCGGAGGCGACGGCCATCACCGTGACCGGGCGGGCCTGGTCGGCGAGCCGGCCGACCGCCCCGTGGGGCGGGCAGGCGGAGTTGGCCCGGCGGGATGACGCCTCGCCCCGGCGCTGGCTCTTCCCGGAGGAGGAGGCGCGGGGATCGTTGACGGCAGATGTTGATGCCGCAACCAGATCGGTGGTGGGATCGGCGCTCCCGAGTGGGTGGACCCGGTTGCTCTTGCCTCGACGCCGGCCCAGGCCGGGCGAGGAGGCCACGTCCTGCGGGATCCGGAAGGAGACGCGACTCGGCTTCAGCTTGCGGGAGGAGGAGGAGGAGGAGGCCTTGCTGGACTTGGCCGTCTTCTTCTGCTCGGTCGGCTTGGCAAGCTGTTTGTTGCCGGGGGTCTGAGTCCCCGATCCCTGCTCGGCGGTCTTGTTGGCGGCACCGGCCGAGGCGATGGAAGGCTTCGGCGGCGGCGTCTGCCGCGGGAAGGAGGAGCTCCGGGAGCCCTTCAGCTTCTCGGCCAAGTTGCTCCGGCCGCGGGTCTTGCTGGCCGGAGGGCGGGAGGAGGCCGAGGAGGCGGCAGGCTTCTTGCCGGTGGCAGCCTTCCCCCGCTGCTTGCCGGAGGCCTTGGTCTTCTTACCGGCCGGCGGCTTGGCAGCGGAGGAGGGCTTGGCGGAGGCTCCGGAGGGGACCCCAGAGGTGGTCCTGAGGTCCCTGGTCGGAGGCTTCTGCCCACCACTGATGACCGATGCCTTGATGGTGGTGGCAACGGCCTTCTGGCCCTGACGCGGCAGCTTGGTCTTGCTGCTGCCGGTGGGCCCACGGCCAGTGGCGGGTTTGCCCTCCTGGGCTCCGGTTGCCTTGTCCTTCTTGCCCGGCAAGAGTGCCGTCAGGCTCCTCTTGGAGGCTATCCGGATGGCTGTCTTGATCTTACAGACAGTCGATGGCTTCTTGGCAGGAACAGGCCCATCATCACTGATGGTTTCAGACAGCTGGCCAAAAAAAGAAAACAAGAAATGCATGGTTAAAGCACTGGTATGTTAAGCCGGAGGTCTTGGCTTCAAGTCCGGATCGTGTCGAATTGTCTTGGCTATTTTCACAAAATCTTGATAAAGTCTATTATCAAGTGGACGTAGGACACGTAGAAGGTTGATGATGTATCGAGTGCTTCTCTACTCACGTCTTTTGTCTGAGTGCACATGTCCCTGGTTTGAGAGGCCACTTCTCCGACTGGACGGACAGAGCTGGAGCTGGACAGGATGCCAGACAGCTCCACTTTCCCAACTGATGCGACGCTGGAATACTGGAGATAGAGGGAGTGATGATAGCATTGAATGAGGTTGAGGTGGAGCTCAAAGCCAGGCTGCCAGTTGGGTGGTTGCATGAGCCTCGGCTGCTAATACCTGATGGTCGATGTCTGATGATGGACTGTGTACTTACCGCATCAGAGAGGGCGGCTTGAGCCTCGCTCAATGCCTCCAGCTGGTCCTCTGTGGCCAGTGAGGCGATCAAGTCCTCAACCATGCGGGAGATCTGACGGTGTACCGCGCATGGGAGGAGGTCTTTGGCGCCTGAAGCAGCAGCAGCAGCAGCATCGGCGGTGTCGTCTTGCTGGTCCAGGCTGCAGGTGCTGACTGGCATGTCCTCCGAGGTGCCAACAGCCTGGGGAGTAGATGAAAGAAATCGATCCAATAATTTTCATGGAGGACGTCTCCTCTGCAAAACCTTAGAGGAATGGGAATAGAGAAATGCTTGCCGATTTAACAACCAAAATGATAATTGTTGTTCAGTGTCTATTTTGTGTCGGTCATTGACTTCAGTTTTAAGGCTTGATGCTTCAATCCTGGTAGGGTCTTTTTCAATATGTGAGACTGCAGGTAATTATGGCCATGCTGCAATTGATTGTGGGAGGGAAATCTATGATGAGAGATCTAGAGAGATCTAGAGATGAGAGATTTTGACGACCGGCACTCTGACCATCTGAGCTATCCAGCCCTTAGATGGTGGACTTCCCAAATAGTCAACTCGTCTTTGCAAGGGGTGGTGGTGCCAGCCAGAATCATTCAACCAAATTCTACATCAGAGGCACTTTTTTAACCGAGTTGGTACGCAAAACTCGAGGTCTCGGGTTCGAGTCCCAGTCCAGTCAAAGTTTTCTTTGCCATTTTACAAAATGATCATTATCAACATTATTGAATGTGAAGTTAACACAAAACTGTTGAAAACAGCTAGTAACTGACTAAAATGGCCTGCAATACGTAAATCTCAAAAGTTAGAGGGCCTGACGTTTCGATCCTAACAGGACCTTTCTCAAAGGACTTTGCCTTTGAGAAATGTCCTGCTACGATCGAAACGTCATCAGGCTCGCCAACTTTTGAAATGATTGACTGTGAGCTGACCATATCAGATGTCATGATGGCTGGTGCTGGCTCCTCAGTCTGGCAGTCAGTCAGGGATGGTTGTTGCTCCTTTGCAGCGAGGACCATGGCTACGACATCACTCACGATGATGCCCGCCTGATTCTTCAGATCCTTGACCGGCTCAACACTCAAAGGCTGCTGGTCAAACAACCACAGAGTCATCAGTGGAGTATTTCAGACTTTAACAACAAATGGTTAGATGGGTAGATGCTTCTGACTGGCGCCCCCACCCCGGCAATGACTACCGGGAATTTGACTATTTGGTATTTGGGAAGATAAAGTGAAAGCGGGGGGGGGGGGGGGGGGGGGGTCGTGATCCCTGGAGATATGCGGCAGTTATCATGGTTGAATGCTTCTGACTGGTGCCCCCACCCAAGCAAAGACTAATTGACTATTTGGGAAGCCCACCATCTAAGGGCTGGATAGCTCTGATGGTTAGAGCGCTGGTACGCCAAAACCTGAGGTCTTGAGTTCAAGTCCTGCATGGTCCAGTCAGAGTTTCTTTGCCATTTTTTTTTTCAAAATAGAAACTTAAAGGAAAACTTTGACTGGACCTGTACAAGGGGTCTGGCTTAAGGCACCTGTATGTGCCCTAACCACCAGAGCTATGAATTATTTTTCTTAGACAGTGACAAGGAAACTTGTAAGAACCTTATTACTGGTACGCCCAAACCAGAGGCCTCATCAGGTTCAAGTCCCGGTCCAGCCAAAGTCTTCTTTTTCAATTTGTTCAAATGTTTCTAGTAAGTTTATCCTCTCCTCTTTCGTGAATTGTGGGTCTCATTTCAATCCAAGACGGGCCTTTATCTAAGGCAAACTTCCTCCCAGGATTGAGGCACATGATTGGGAATGGAGTTGGCGTGATGAGTGGACTCACAGTGCGAGCACGTGCTTGGATGGAAGACCCCAGCTGTTCTTCTGGGTCCTCTCTCTCCAAGCCAGTCAAGACGGACTCCACAAGGGAGGCAGCCTCCTGACGGATCATGATGGCAGCTTGGTCTGCTGCCACGTTCTTGGTCTGAGAAAGAATATAGGGATTCATCATGGCATCCAATCCTCTTGAGAGAGCGAAGAGGTACTGCTTGCCTTAGGGGAAGATTGCCATTATATAGGCCTTTTATAAAAAAAATAAAAAAAATGGCTTAGGCTCTGACTCCAAGCTTTGGCTCTGTGATCAAATAAGCTTAAATGACAGGTTTTAATTTTTTTTACATTTTTTTTTAAACACGAGCCAATTTAAATGCCCCTTGTTTCCATGCCTTGTACTTGGATTGGTTTTTTGAAGTTGTACTTTTTTCTTTAAAAAAACCCTGTATATCATCTCCAAATCTGGAGCCAAATGCATCTTGTTTTTATGCCTTGTACTTGGTGTGGAGTTCTTTGTTGAAGTTGGATTTTTGTTTTCCAAATTGTGTATATATATTCTACAAATGCCTATTGGTTTCATGCTTTCATGCCTTGCATACATGGTTTGGAGTTTTTTTGATGAAGTTGTATTTTTTGTATTTTTTTTCTCCAAACTGTGAGCCAATAGCAAATCTGGAGCCAAAAGCATCTTGTTTTATGTCTTGTACTTGGTTTGTTAAAGTTGGATTTTTTTTTTTCAAAATTATCTTCTCCGAATCTGGATCCAAATACCCCTTGTTTCATGCCTTGTTCTTGGTTTTGAGTTCTTTGTTGAATTTTTTTTTTTTTTTCAAAACTGTGTTTCTCCTCCAAATATGGAGCCAAATGCCACTTGTTTCCATGCCTTGTACTTGGTGCCACTACCCCAAAACCAAAGGTCTTGGTCCATTCAAATGCTTCTTTGCCATTTTTCAAATTTGTTCCAAAGTTCCCAGTGTTTTTTCTCTCCTTTATTTGACTTTGTATTTAACAGCAAAATGTCTTCAACTAATATTTACTCCTCATCATGCATAACAACCCATGGAATCATTTCACTTGCCTCATCATCAGTAGAGGCGGTGTCATCCTTGGGCTTCGCTCCTTGGCCCTGATCTTTGTCGGGCAAAGGGGAAGCGTCCTGCTCGGTCTCGGTCTCCACCTTGGCAAGGACGGACTGCACCAGGTTGGTGGCAGCCTCGTCCAGGCTGCTGGTAGAGTCCTGGGCCCGGGGCTCCACTCCTTGGCCCTGATCTTTGTCGGGCAAAGGGGAAGCGTCCTGCTCGGTCTCCACCTTGGCAAGGACGGACTCCACCAGGTTGGTGGCAGCCTCGTCCAGGCTGCTGGTAGAGTCCAGGGCCCGGGGCTCCACTCCTTGGCCCTGATCTTTGTCGGGCAAAGGGGAAGCGTCCTGCTCGGTCCCCACCTTGGCGAGGACGGACTCCACCAGGTCGGTGGCAGCCTCGTCCAGGCTGCTGGTAGCGTCCTGGGCCCGGGGCTCATCGGCGCCCGATGACGGGGTGTTGTCAACGGCGGTCTCGGCCTGGGCCTCAGCCACCAGGATCAGCCTGGACTGAGTGCACTCATCATCAGAGCCGGAAGGGGGACCATCCTCCTGGATGGTGGACGCAGGGATCTGGACGGAGACGCACCCGGAGATAGAGGGGATGATGATGACGACTGAATCTCCTAAGGTATATGCCTTTCAGGTTTTTTTTTTTTCACTCGAGCACCCAGGATTGTCAACTTTCTAAATAATGCGTGTGGTTTCATCAGAGATCCCGGAGCCTGGGTAGACTTTGACATATTTCAGTAATTTGGTAGCATGGCCATGATTGACTCTAGTGGTTTGGTAGATAGGCCATGCCTCTGTATGCTCTATTGCCTTGGTAGCATAGCTAGTACTAGTGGAGGAGGGGACTGTCATTGGTAGGAGGGAAGATAAAAGACTTACCTCTTCTGCATCCTTGTCCTCCTCTTCCTTGCTCTCTTGATCATCATCCTGGACACTCAACGGAGCTTGCTCAATGTCAGAAGTCTTTGCGTTGGCAATGGCAGGCTCCTTAATGAGTGTCTGTGAAGAGGATCATAGACAGCAGTAATTAGAGCCTCAGCTTCAATAGCAAAAGGACAAGCAACGAATGTCAGTGCAGTAAGCTATGATAAACCCCCTTTGGCAAAATGGCAATTAGGGTGTCAACTGGTTCTGGAAAGTGTGGGGTGGACCATTTGCAAGAGGAATGAAGTGACAGAGGCTGAACGTGTGGTTCTTTTCATATCGACCAGCTGTTCTCAGAAGACACTATACAACGTGGTGTCATCGCAAACTCCATTTGCACTGAACTACCCTCATCAACACGTACGGTATATGGGCTCTGGACTAGTCTTGGCTCAAGATGTTGTTGGTTGACCGGTCAACAGCAATTGTTGCAGCTCAATTGCTATGCGTACGTGTGTGCACGAGTACATACGCGTGTACACTGCGGATTGCGGTCGGTTATACAAACAAACAACGTCTTGAATCAAGACTAGCTCCCTCGGCTGGACAAGCAAAAGGGAACTCGTAGACCTAGTCCTTATTGGGCAATGGCAGTAAAAAGATTCACAGAATCAGCGCTGACAAGTTTATGTATTCCAAACTAATTACCTCGGTGTCCTGAGCAGCGGTGGTGATGGCCGGTTCCTCCAAAGTGTTGTCAACGCAGATGTTTGACTCGTTGACAACGATCAGTTTGGGGGAGACGGATGCTGAGCCAGTAGGACCCTCCTTGGCCTTGGCAGACTAGAGAGGAAAAAAGGAGAAAACAAATTGGAAGAAGTTAATCTCATGAGGATGATTTTTTTGTTTTGGTCAAGGCTATGATGATGGGTTCAGTTGGTATCTGTACATGTAATCTGAAGCCTGGAGAGTGAAGAATTCAGAAGAATTCAAGAAGAATTCAGAAGAATTCAGAAGAATTCAGAAGAATTCAGAAGAATTCAGAAGAATTCAGAAGAATTCAGAAGAATTCAGAAGAATTCAGAAGAATTCAGAAGAATTCAGAAGAATTCAAAAAGAATTCAAGAAGAATTCAAGAATAATTCAAGACGAATTCAGAAGAATAAAGAAGAATTCAAGAAGAATTCAGAAGAATAAAGAAGAATTCAAGAAGAATTCAAGAAGAATTCAAGAAGAATTCAAAAAGAATTCAAGAAGAATTCAGAAGAATTCAAAAAGAATTTAAAAGAATTCAAGAAGAATTAAAGAAGAATTCAGAAGAATTCAAGAAAAATTTAAAAGAATTCAAGAAGAATTCTAAAAAATTCAAGAAGAATTCAAAATTCAGAAGAATTCAGAAGGCCCGGTGTGTCAATTCTGGTGGCAGGACTTTTCTCAAGAGCAAGTCTCGGCTAGTCTCTGTGGATGGATTTTGTTTATAGGTTGGCAGTGATCCTATTGAGACTATGTGGGGGCAGGCATATACCTGGGTCTGCTCCACAATGGCCTCTGGGTCCTCGGTCTTGTTCTCAGCATCTTCCTCGGCCGTCACCGCGGCAACCGCATCGTCGATGCGGGTCGCGCCTGGGGCATCATCAGAAGTGCCGGGAGTGATCTTCTCCCGGGGAGACTTGTCCTCCTCTGTCTCCTCCTGGAGGGATGGGCAAAAAGAAATACAGTCAAACGACTGGTACTCGCATCAATTTATCATTTGCTTGACGATACACCCCCACCTTTGCAAAGACTAGTGGACTATTTTGGGATGGCCACCAAGCCCACCATCTGAGGGCTGGTAGCTCAGGTGGTAAGAGTACTGGTACGCAGAAACCAGAGATCTCGGGTTCAAGTCCTGGTCCAGTCAAAGTTTTCTTGACCTTTTTTTTTTAATTGAAGCACAATCTGATATACCAAAATGTTGCAAACTGCTTACTGACTACAATTACCAAAATGGGCCAGACGTTTCGATCCTAGCAGGACCTTTCTCAAAGGCAGAGTGCCTTTGAGAAAGGTCCTGCTAGGATCGAAACGTCAGGCCTACTAAGTTTTGAAGCACAATCTGGTAGGTCCTCATCACACTTCCAAGGCACCTGGCATTGATCTATAACCAGTGCATAAATTTAGAATCTCCTGCCAACAATATTCATAACACTTCATCATAAAGAAAACAACAACATGCTGATATTTGAAGCTGTCTCTAAAGTCTAATCTCTGTATAGTAGGCCTCTGTCAGTCAGTGTTGACCATGGGTAATGTGCTCTAGAAATGGTCAAATTGAAGTCTAATCTCTGTATTGGCCCACAAACAGTAACCTGTAAATTGCACTTGGTTGATCTGACTGAGGCAAGGCCTGCTCATTCATACACAGACTAGGGACGAATTATCATTTCAAGCTGATGGTGAAGATGCGAGAATAAATTCTTTACCTTCTGGATGTCCTGGGGACTGGCAGGCTCGGTGGTCAGAGCGTGCACGTCCGCGACGGTGGTCTGCTCAGGGGTTCGCTCAGGGGTTTGCTCAGGGGTGGGGATGGGGGATTCCTTAGGGGTTGGGTCAGGGTTGGCGGTCTGCTTGCCGGAGATTGGGGACTGCTGGGCCCCTCCTACAAAAAAAAACCCCAAAACCAAAGCAAACAACCATTTGATGAAAGATTTGATGGTGCTGATGACATTTCTGATCATCATTATAATACAGGAATGGCAAAAATAACAGCTGGCTAACACTTCAGGACTTTAGTCATGACTTGTCTAACTAGGTTTATAGAGCTACAAAGTTCAGTAGTACATGTATCTGTTTTGTCCTTGTCACTCTGCCTTTGAGAAAGGTCCTGCTATATAGTATCGAAACGTCAGGCCCACTAAATTTTAAGATTTGCATTTTGGTAATTTTAGTCAGTAAGCAGTTTGCAACATTTTTGTATATCACTCTAGTTATAAAGTAAATACAAAAACTTTTCCGAACTGCTCACCGACTAAAATGACCTGCAATACATGAATCTGAAAAGTTAGAGGGCCTGATGTCAGGCTGTCAGGCCGTCTAACTTTTGAGACTTAGTTATAGAGTAAAATGTTGAAAACTGACACAGAAAACTTTGACTGGACCAAGACTTGAACCCGAGACTTTTTTTATTTCGTACAAGAGGACTCGTCGTGTCCAGTCAGAAATTTTCTTTGCCATTTTTCAAAATTGTTTGAAGATTCCCAGTCGTGAAGAGAAAGGCACGCACCAATTATTGGCTTTTCAAATGAAGGAATCAAGATTGTTGTTGAATTCTTGGTTGAGATGCTGGGATCCTGGGAAGTTTGTAAAAAAGAAGAAGTTCTGACGGTGGGGGTAACTTACCAAGCCCAGCAATGTCCATGGCAATCTCTCTCAGCTCAGCATCGCCATTGGTCTTGGCCTCAGCCAGGGCTTTGGCCAACTTGGCCTTGGCCTAGAGGGGGGAACAGAGTGACCACTTGGATATTAGGGCAAAAAAGACTTTGACCGGAGGGCAGAGTTTCCCCTTGAATTTTGGTTGAGTCTGATGAGGTGGCAACCGATAGTTTGCTCAATAAATGAGTTTGGTATGCTGTAGAATGTGCTGGCTTGATTTGCTATAAGTCACACATCTGATTGGGTGTAAAGCACAGTAGTGAATGCATGTGGGAAGAAGCCTTGTCAGGAGATAATCCTGTGTGCACCACTGTACACATGCTGGAGTGCTTTTACTTGGTGTTCATCTTTCTAGCCTGACTTTGATCCCAGTAAGGTGGCAAGTTTCGGAGACGAATACCCAAGGTAGCCATTAAAGTAGTGAGGTGGGGCACCTCACAGTTTTATATGCAGCCTGGGAAACTCTGCCAGAGGGGGTGGGGGTTCAAGTGACTCTCACATCACATGAGAGTGCAGTATGCAGAGATACACAGCAATAAGGTGAAATGCCTCTGACCAGGACCTTCACCTCAGCAAAAGATTGTTGAGTATTTTGGAAAGACAGCCACCTAAGGGCTAGGTAGCTCAGGCAGTCAGGGTGCTGGTACATGTAGGTCAAACTAGAATTCCTGCTATCAAGTTCCTGCCACAGTCATATTATCTCCTCAGCTTCTTTGAGAAATTATTTGAATTTTCAAAGCCACTTTTTCCTGTTTGAATGTACAAGTTTGAGATTCTCTCACAGGTGAAAAGCTCTCTGTATCTGAGAGAAAATGGGTGTGCAATCCCTGGGGATGTATAGCAGGTGATGGTTACATGCTTCTGACTGGCATTCCCCACCCCAGTAAAGACAGTTTACCTAAGTGCTGGATAGCTCAGGGGGTACAGCCAATTGGCACATTGAAACCAAAGCCCTTGGTTTGAATGGCAGTCGAGTCAAAGTTTCCTTTGCTCTTTGATTAAAAAAAAAAAAAAAAAACGAAGAAGAAAATTCAACAAATCTTTCATAAGGACAAGTTTGACAAGGTTATTCTAACAAGGTTGTCAATCAAAGTCTGGAGTTGAAATGTCTTCACTTGAAATAAGAAACAGAATCACTGGACAACAGTGTTCACTTTTTTTTGAGGCTCACCTTCTTCTGCTTCTTCCAAACGCTCTTGGAAACTTGCACCTTCTTCGGCTTTGGGTCATGCAGGCTAGTGCCAGATCCTGAGATATTGGGAACCAATGTTAGTGGCTAAAACATGAAGGCAATGGCCACACCTGCCCCGGCATTGGATTCCAAGTGGCAGGTGGCCCATTGGACAGCCCTGAGTGCTACCTGTGCCTGGGTTTCTCCTGTGCCGATGAGGCTCAGAGGTGGTGACCGATGATTTGGAGCGGGTAATGAGTTTGGGGTACTATATCATAGATAGACGCGCTACAGTACCTCCATGTTCCATGGAATACAGATCGGGTACAGTATTGGTCAAAATGACAGAGAAAAAAAAAAATCCTAGGCCTACATAGGCCTACTCTATTTTGTGCTCATCGTTCTTTGCCTTTAACTCCTGAGGTGGTAAGTTTTAAATACAAATACCTGGACAAGTCCATCAAAGTTTTGAAGTATCCCACCAGGGAAAGGTCAACATGAAGAAGAGACAACTGGAGCATCAATCTTGTCTTTCTTTTGTTTTCATGCTTTTGTTTCTTTGCCTCTGTTTGTTTACATGTTTGCTTCAAGGCAACATTTATTTTTGTCAGTGACACACTGTTACTATTGCACTATATCTTGTCGTAAAACAACATGGTAATGTGTAGGCCTATATTATACTGTAGACCTAACATTAGTTTTCACTCTGAGGGGGCCTAAATAGGAAATTGTCAAAAATAGGTCTGGATTAAGATAATATTTGATGTTCATTTATATAAGATAACCTAGTATGATGAGATTTAACAAACAAAGTTCTAACAGCTTAGGACGACTAATAGAAGTCATTCCAAAGATTCACACCATTTCATTCAAATTCATCAAAACTGAAGCACATGTAATAGTATCACTGTTTGAATTGTAGAAACGAATAGGGGAAATGTCAGTAAACACACACACACAAACCACCTAAATTTTATTTGCACAGTTGGAAAAAACAACAACAAATAAAACACAATGTGAAGCGGGTGAAAGTCTGTGAGCTGGGGCTGAAGTTGAAAATGAGCCTTAGCTTAATTAAGCCTGAACCAAATGACTTTATTGTGGAGAACTATAATGCCAAACGATATTAAAACAATTGCCTGGGAAACAAAAAAGGCCTACTTAAATAATATTACTACTTCTACCTTTAGTTAGACCAAAGTAAATTTACACAGTGGGGTGGTCTTCAAAATTGCACATGCATTGAGGTCAACTTATTTTTGTAATAGTTGTAAGCACAAATTATGACTACAGACTAGGCTAAAGAAAATAAATAGGCCCATGGCATGTGCTAGATTTTGTGGCATCTCAAAAATTGAATTTCCTCAAAGCAGCACTGAAGTATGTCTAGTATTAATACTAAGTCTAGTATTAATACTAAGTACTATTGTATTTACTAAGTAAATACAAGTGCTTAGGCTTAGGCCTAAATCATCGTTACTACATTTACTTACTAGTAAGTAGTATTACTTTTAGCATTACAAAATAAATAGTACATGTAGTACTACTACAGTACTAGTAGTAGTACTGTAGTATTACTACTACTAGGCCTACTAGTACTAATTACTATTTACTTAGTACTTTAATATTAATACTAGTACTAGTCCTACACATGTACCTTTAGTTAGTCCTACACTGTACCTTTAGGCTTTAGTTAGGCCTAAGTAAATTTACAGTGGGGTAGTCTTCAAAACAACTTTCAAAAAGGGGCCAAGCGATACTACTTTACTAGGGAAAGATTCTATTCTGTATTCAGTCTAGGACTAAGCTAGATCCTATCATTGATTCAAGTATCAGTGAAATTATTTTGAAATAAAGGGGTCATGATTCATGGTTCTTCATGGAATTCTTGGTCTTTGGGGATATGTGAAGCTAAACAATTTCTGTTTTGTTTACTGTATGTTTTGGCTATATGTGTACATTATGTTACGTCATGTACACAACACATGTACATGTACATGAACATGTACATGTACTACATGTACATAATTATGTACAGTCAGTACATGATTAGTACTGTACATTGTACATGTAGTAGTGCTAAGTACATGTTGTCATGGTTGTCAGGCATAGCTGCTTTGAGTTGCTTAGTAACCACTAGCCCCCAAAGGTCATGGGTCAATTTTTGCTTGTGCAGGCAACATGGATGGAGAACTCCAATCTTTAGCTAGGCCTACACAGGGGACAACATTCTGACCATGTCGTAATAATTATTACCGAATAAATCATCTTATATAACTTGGAGAGTCACTTAATTTCTCTTCTGAGTCTATGACTTCGTAGTAAAATCGATTGTCTGTAAATTTCTCCACGAGACAAGACTAGGCTCTTGTATTCTTTAGTAGGTAAATAATCAACAAAGCCAAAGCCTTTCGGTCTTTTTTTTTTCAGTTGTAAAGTTGAGTTGTAAATGACGAAAAAAGACCTACCGGAGCGACGCGCGCGGCGACGACGAATCAGCGATTCTCGGCACCCCATGTTTGCTCTACAAAGATGTTAAATCGTCAGCAAAGGCGGCAGAAATCAGAGATTTTTGACGTCTAAACCGAGGTGAGAGCTGCTCCAAATGCACACGTCCGCTCCACACGAACCCAAAACTGTGTCTGAAGCCCAGGAAACGGTACGGCGTTCCTCATTGGTCGAAAGTCTGGTCACGTGGGGACGAGAACAATGGACCCTCGTTTCTATGGGCCGTAGCTTCGGCTAAAACTCCGGCCCCTGCTCATTTTTGGCAACGATTTTGGATGTAAGGTGAACTGTCAGTGTAAGATCTAAGATCATTTTTTTTCCCGACTTAAGTGAGGTCACAGGGTCTCAGACCGATCGAACATAACAAAAATCGGATTTTAGTCTGTTTGTTGACAGTAGTATGAAGTCTAGTCTCGTTCTCAATTGAAAACTTAAATAGAATTTAAAAATGTTTCATATTTGAAATTTGTTTCGAATAAATATTTGTTTTATATTTTTATAATATAACTTTAATTATTAATTTAGTGATAAAAGTCCCATTTATTCATATGTATGGCATTATTAACGTTTATTTTTACAAATGTATGAACTGGCCTAACAGAGCGCCCTCTTGTGTCGTTGATAAACCAGCAACAACAATTTGCAATTACCGCGTCGTCCGTTCTGTTTCGTTGCGGAAATGGCTCGGAAATTCGTGTCTGCTGCTCTCGCATTTCTCGCCATCATCTTCGTCGCGTTTCGGGGCGCCAACTGCCTCCCAGTCAGGGGATCTCTGCCGCTGGATTCTCTTACTTTCGACAAGGTAGGCTTTGTGGGGATTTTCATTTCACGTTTGAGCGATACACGCGGTGTAAGTTGTCGTCGAGGGCGCTGTTCGTATGTTTTATTATGGATTGTTTACTTTGTTGGAATGGTTTTTAATTTTAGTTGGGGAATGCAGGGTTGAAGATGTTTTGATCGTAAATAATGTCACAGAATTGCTTCCTGACACGTTGGTCAGTTTGGCTGTCCCATGGCCATGGAATGAAAGATTGCTTTGTGGCCAATAAAGATATAATTTTTAGCTAAATCATGAATGAATATTGATTTGAGTTTTGGCTCTTTTTTTAATTTCATTTGATTAACAATATTGTTCACAATTTTTGGACAATAATTTCATGCAACTGAACGAAATTTAAAACTCATTAGTTGCGGTAACCGTAAACCTCATCCTGTCGAGGGTTACGGTTACCGTAACTACTCAGTCATATCATGGAGGAATATTCCTCCATGGTCATATGTAAATACATTTTTAAAAAGTGGAAATTATTATTATAGTAGTAACCTCTCTAGTCCGAGTAACTTGGACCCGACAAGTCACCCTTTTTTTATTGAAATTTGGAATTTGGAGGGTCGAATGACACTGACAGTCACCCGACCTTCTAAATTCCAAGTTTCGATTAAATAAAAGGGTGACTTGTCGGGTCCAAGTTACTCGGACTATAACCTCTCCATAGTCATAGACACTCCATGATAAGTTTCACTCCAGTTGCGTTGAGTGTACTAAGTGAGCCTGTCCAATTCTTCAGCCACAACTGATAGAATTCTTGAAGCGCTGTCTAGGATGCTGAACGATTACCCTTTTTTCCCTTTAAACTAATGTTCTCAGGTGATTGGACAGTTCAAAGCCGTCCTTGTCAAGTTTGACGAGGCCTTTCCGTACGGAGAGAAACAGGAAGAATATAAAGAGGTGGCCGCGAGAGGGAGCTCCCAGCCAGAGTTGATCATCGCCGAAGTCGGAATTTCAGGTGAGTTGTAAGCCGTGTTCGTTGCTTGGCATTCTCCTTCAGGCTGATTAGGGGCTAGTTACGGTAACCGTCACCCTCAATCTTATACTAGCTATTATAACACTTGGTTTGGGTATACCACTAGGTCTCTAGGCCTAGGTTGGGAAGTGTTACTTGGTGGTAGAACTAGACCGAGCACCACAGATAACAGAGGAGATTGC
Source organism: Luidia sarsii (assembly GCA_949987565.1). Lineage (NCBI taxonomy): Eukaryota > Metazoa > Echinodermata > Asteroidea > Paxillosida > Luidiidae > Luidia > Luidia sarsii. The sequence goes on along the minus strand of OX465105.1, from coordinate 19,486,615 downwards.
GAAGCATCAAGATTGGGTTGATGGGTGGTTTATTGGAAACCCAGACTAACTTGAATGCTCGAGGGTTGGCCAGCAGAAGGAGGCAAGGTGGAGAAATCTACCTTGGAAGGGGATGGGAACCTTTCTTTTCTACACGGATAATGGAGACTGAATGGGTTTGGGGTAATACATAAAAAGGACTTTCACAACCAAAAATCTACTCTATTTTGGGGTTGGGATGTGATATTTCCCCTCCTCCCTCCCCTACCTCCCACTTCGATCCATCCTCCCGAGCAGATTACACAGAGGATGGGAGCAAGGAGTTGGCGGCGCGATTCGGTGTGACCGCGGAGGACCGTCCGGCCTACAAGCTCTTCCTCGCCGACCGGGACGAGCCCATCGGCTACGAGGGCGCCGTCCGGAGCGCCGACATCCTCCAGTTTGTCCGTGAGCAGACTGGCCTCTGGATCGGCCGGGAGGGCTGCCTGGAGCGGCTGGACGCGCTGGCCGGGGTATTCGTCCTTGTCGGCGCCTCGGAGAAGGAGGCCCTCGCTGAGGCGGCCGAGCAAGCGGCGGCCGGCCTGACGACGGAGGAGGAGAGGAAATCGGCGGCGATCTATGCCCAGGTCATGCGGAGGACGCTGGAGAGGGGCGAGGGGTTCCCCGAGGCCGAGGCCCGGCGCGTCGAGAACCTCCTCCGGGGAAAGCTGACGTCCGCCAAGAAGAAGCTCTTCCAAACCAAGCTCAACATCCTCTTTTCCTTCGGCGCAGCTGTCAACGCTAAGGAGGAGCTTTGATCCCGGAAGGAAACAGGAAAGAAAAAAAAGCTGCCTGGATTCATTTTCTCGTGCAGGCGATAGACCGCTTGCACAACCACTGTTTACATGCCATTACGTGACTTATTGGGTATTTTTTCATTTGGCACTAGAGCAGCGATGGAGATGAACAGAGAAGAATGTGCCTTAGAATGTGAACGATATGATAGTCTTCTTTGCTTATTTGCACTCCTGTTCTGCACCAAATGCGATGCAAGAATACTCGATCACGTGATGGCATGTAAACAGTGGTCGTGCAATCGGTCTTTTAGACTTTGTGCTATTTATGCGCAGAGTGAATGCAAACCCTCAGCGGATTACATTCGTAGTTTGATTCAAAATGTCTCCAAAACGAAGAAAGAAGAAAAACAGAGTGACCAAACATACACGATATGACAAACCCGAGCCCTCTGGTATTGCGTACCAACGCTCTTACCATCTGAGCTATCCAGCCCTGAGATGGTGACCTTCCCAAATAGTCAACTAGTCTTTGCAGGGGTGGGGGCGCCAGTCAGAAAGCAATTAAACCATTAACAGTTAACTGCCGTATACCTCCAGGGATCCCCCTGATCTCAACACCCCCTGCTTTCATTCAGATGCAAACAACTAATTGCTGTAAACCTGGCTACAGCAGCTTGTGGATCACACAAAATGGATTTAGCTTTTTCAATTTGTCAAACAGAGAAAGAAAAAACAGTTTTTCCTTATCTTTTTTTTTTTGCCTAAAAAAATATCAAAGTAATGTTGACTGGACTTGGATCCAGACCTCTGGTTTAATGTACCAGGGCTGGACTTAGGATGGACTTCCTAAATAGTCAGCTATCATTGCTTCTCCACAAGACTTTTAAGCACCGTGATAGTTGGAATTGAATCCAGCAGTCTCCTGACGATGAGCAGAGTACACACTGCCCGAAACGTTGAGTTTACTGGCTCTTTGCAGAGCCACACTCCGTCTCAAAAGAGATGCGTTATATGGTCATGGTGCTAGGGAAAACCTTCCACTTGATTGTACCCCTTTAATACCCCTTCAAGAATACATGTACTTGACTCTGTTAAGGCCACCCAGTGAGTTTATACCCCTTCCTGTTTCAGAGGTTGTAATTTTTAGGATTTTTTCATACTTGTGCAAATTAACATTTTATTAATGAAATTGATTATTTATATGCTTTTAGAATACATGATTTGGGAAAATTACTGATGTAAGTTTGAGATACTTTCAAAATGGAGAATGCCCACTCACAGTCACAGGGTCATAAAAGACGAAAAACAAATTATATATAGATTCTTATCAAGCGAGATTTGATGAAATTTGAGGTTTCTGAGGTTTCGTCATTTCAGTCAGTAAGTAAATGGCTGTATGATCTTGGCTTAAAGGCCCAATACAACATTGGGAAGATCGGAAAACATCGATGTCCACAGATTTCCTTCTAATTTACACAGTTTGTAGATGGTCATGATGGAATCCTCATGTTGAAATCTTACGGTCTGGGATGCTGTACTTTTCTAGAAATTTTCACTTTTTAATTTTGCTATGTTTAATGGTTTAGTATACTAACTGCGGTAATCTTTTGACCTTTACCAATGTTGTATTGTGCCTTTAAGAAAATCATCTTGAATTAATTGAAAAAAGAAAAATAGGGATACTAGCTCACATTCTAGAAACTCACAGCTCATAATCATAATATTGGAGCACCGTAATTTGGTATCACCTTGTTTTTATTTTCACAGGAGAAATGTCAGCTTCTAATTTGCATATAGAAATAACGTACTTTGAGTGATAAAGTATTCTGCCTATGAGAAAGGTCCTGCTAGCAGCCAATTGTCAGGACCTCGGATTTTTTTAAATAATGTACATTCACTACATTGTCAATTAATTGTATTTTAATTGTTTCAAAATCACAACTCAAATATGTGTATCACTTATCAGTGATGTTAAATGCAGCCATTCCAGTTTTCGTGTGAAATAAACAGTAAAGCCTTTGCAATCTTTTAGAACTTTCCCGAGTATGAACGTATTTTAAGTTTCTGTGTTTCAGTCGGCGTGACACATACATCCCCTAAACCACTTTAAATATTTGGAATTACCAAATACCCATTAAAAAAATGAAATATTAAAACCAGGCACGCAAAAATACATACACATACCTGATGTATTTATAATAATATCACTACAGTATAATATTTACACCACCCGTATCTTGTTAATAAAACACTTTCAATGAACATTACACCAACATATGTATCTTTGTTTTAAAGGCACAAATTGGTCAATAGATCGGTTGCACTGGCGGCCATCTTTGGGGCCTAGTCTTTGTTCCTCTTGGATAGGCAAGAGTGCACTCTTTGTACCTGTATTGTCACTGAATTCTAATGACACTAGAAGGCCACAAAGAAGGCCGCCGGTGCAAACAATCTATAACCGAGCTGGTCGAGGTCGTGTGGCGAATTCGAATCTGTAATAGCAGCGGGTATCGCGTGTATCATAGATGAAATATGTTTACTTTGTGGGTGGCGGGTTCGAATCCCGCCCGGGCTGCCTGAATAAACATAGACAGACACTTAGAGGTGTAAGAATGAAGGCGTTACAGTTCAAGATTATCCGTAATTTACTAATAGTACGCATTTAGAAGATAAGCCTTTTAGTGTTTTGGTGACTATAGAGAGATTGAGTGATTTTGTCATATCATCTAGCCTTCCTATTCATGTGGCTGATTCAAATCTATACCATGGTGGATACCGCGTTTTCAAAGATATGATATGATTTTTGCGTTATGGAGAATTCAATCAGTAGGCAATCAGGCAAAGCACAAGGCACTCAGTGCTTATGATGTAGAGCAGGGCAAACCCCTCATTGAATCAAAGTGATATCTTTGGTTGTTGTTAGTTTGTTACATTTGTTAACAGCACAAATACTTTCTGTGTCACATAAACCCTTACACCATACAAAACAATAACGTAGCTGTGTTAGTCTACAGGAAACTTAAAAAAACAGGGTGGATAGCACTTTAAAAGACTATAAACTATTATTAAAATTTAAAAATGAGGATTCAAAGCTATAGATATTTCATCGGACGCACACAAAGCAAACACAATTTAAAGTTTCAGGAAAGCCAAACCCTTTTTTTTTCAGCAGGGGTCTTTTGACAGTTGACAGCAAGACCCTTCCAATGCTGTCCGTTTGAGCCAGGAGAAAAAAAATGTGGATGAAGCATCTTCGGACAATTCATACCACATGGCCTCAACATCCAAGAGGGGAATGATTAACAACTTGCATGTTTACCAATAATTTGGATGGGAAGGGTTTACCAATTTTTTTTTGTACTCCCTTACTTCACTATTTGATTCTTTCATTTTGATCTTACCAGCTACTCCCTACCCTAACCCCCTGCCCTTCCCTTTGATCCCAACCAACCAGCTATCCTCTTTGACCATTGTCTTTCTTCCGTGTCCCTCTCACTCTCCCCTCTCTGTTTTCCCGTCCTTCGAGAAATGTCCTGCTACAGTTGTGTAGGATAAAAAAAAACCATCCCGCCCTCCTAATTTCTGATAATTGCATTTTCAACATATGAAGGTTTGCGGTGACACCATGTATAAGGTCTCTTAAAAAAAGATGTGGTTCTGAAAAGAACCTGAGTGGTAACTCGACGTTTCGATCAGTATGCTCTGGCCATCATGCATACTTATGTATACATGGTGTCACCACAAACCTTCATATATTGATTCACCCACCATGCAATTGCATTTTTGCCATTTTTAGTTGTTAGCCAAAACAAATTAAAAATTGGGACGTGTTATTCATGAAGGAGACGGCGCTGGAAGAATAGCAGCACTTTCTTGAAGATGGTGGAGACTCGGAAGACGGACTGGCCCGGCTTCTCCACCACGGCGGCCAGCTCCCAGCCACGCTTGCCCATCTCGACGACGACAGAGTCCCAGCTGGTGACGGCCTTGGTGTTGCCATTGAACTTGGCCTGCAGAGAGTGGAAGAAGAGCAAGGTAAGTCTTGAGTTTACACATGAGCTGCTGTGTGCTTTTCTTGTCTTTTCTCTGCTTCTACTTCTAGGGTTGCTGGTCAGGTAGCTAGATGATTAATTATGTAGGTGGGGTTAGAGGCGTCTGTCTCCGGCAAAGGTCGAGACATTTATACCGATGTCAGCAGGATTAGGCTTTAGTAATTATTTACTCCTTGCTGGCGGGACAGACGTATTCCCATACTGCGGTTTGGGCACTGACAAGGCAAGCTGTCTTTATCTTCTGTCTTAAACTGCTTCTCACTTCTGTTAACTTTTCTCTATGTTTTTAGTGATTTTTATTGTAATGCGCCCTTTAAAAGTATAAATGTATAAATTATTATTATTATTAAGGTTTGTATAGTGGAAATACTAAGTGGAAGGTTTGCGGTGACACCATGCAACACTCCTCTTTCAAGGAGTATGGCTTTGAAAAGAGCCGGTAACTCAACGTTTTGGGTAGTGTGTACTTTGCCCGTTATCAGGAGACTGCTGGATTCCAACTATCATTGTTGACTATCATCATCACCCCCTCCCTTCCCTTTGTTCTCATCTCCAGCCTTCCTGAGTCCCTCTCTATCTCCTTCTTTCTTTAGCCCTTAACCTCCAGTGCCTTTTCAGCCTTGTTTGGGGCGATTTTGCATTAAAAAAAAAACCTGAAAAAATCAAAGTTTTCTTTGTCATTTAAAAAAAAAAAATTACCTTCAAGACTTGCTCGTATTCGACGATCGTTCCCTCCCAGATGGGCGTGTCATCGTCAACTTTATCCGCCTCCTTCTCAAAGAACCAGATGGAGTTGAGCATTTTCTTGGCTTCAGTAATTCCCTCTGCACAGTTGATGGGGGGGGGGTGGAAACGGAGAAGAAGAAAACTGGATGGTGTAAGGTGAGCTCAAAAAAAAAAAACTAGTCGCTGGAGACTACCAATAAACGTGGTTTCATGTAGCTTTTTAAAATGAATTTCCTGTGAACACTAAGCCTTGTGTGCACTGATACAGACATTCCAATGTTCTGGATACTTCAGCTACTAATGCTGCTATGGCTACTGCTATTTCCTATAAAAAAAAGAACGAATCTGAAATAAGATCTATGAAAATTGCCATAAGGTTTCATTTCAAGTAATGCAAAACTGGAGTAAAGAGCAAAATGTTTTGACTCATGACCAAATGGAAAAGTGTGTATTACTACGGGATTACAAACCGAACTGTGATGTGACACCAATTGTTTTTGACTTGAGTATTCCACTCTTCTTTACTTGGCAGTAAAATAAAAGCGAAGTTTGGGTTGGCAAGGTCATCCTATGAATCATGGCTTTTTGCGCTTGAGCCAATGTTGGCGCTTAAGCAGCTGTATGAAATTGATTCCTGCTTAGCAGATTCTCACGCTTAAGCAGCTCTATGGCCCCTGCTTAGCAGATTATCACGCTTAAGCGGCTTTAGGAAATTTACCCCTGCTTAGCAGATTCTCACGCTTAACCGGCTATATGAAATTGATCCCTGCTTAGCAGATTCTCAAGCTTAAGCAGCTCTATTGCTCCTGCTTAGCAGATTCTCACGCTTAAGCAGCTCTATGGCCCCTGCTTAGCAGATTCACACGCTTAGGCGGCTGTATGAAATTGATTCCTGCTTAGCAGATTCTCACGCTTAAGCAGCTCTATGGCCCCTGCTTAGCAGATTCACACGCTTAGGCGGCTGTATGAAATTGATCCCTGCTCAGCAGATTCTCACGCTAAAGCGGCTCTATGAAATTGGGGTCCCCCGCTTACTTCCGATGTAGGAGGTGTCAAAGTTGATGTCGACCAGCTTCCAGCCTGTCCGCAGGTGCTCCCTGAAGGGGGCCTCAAAGTCCGTCAGGATCTCGTAGATGAGCTTGAGCGGCGAGACTTGCCTGTAGTCCACCTCCAGGCTCAGGGCCTGGTAGACGTAGTGGGTTGGGTCAGGATGCTGAGGAACGTTGAAGAAGACGTCCACGCCTTTGACTGTATACGGCCAGGGAGGGAGGGAGGGAGGGAGGGAGGGAGGGAGGGAGGGAGGGAGGGAGGGAGGGAGGGAGGGAGGGAGGGAGGGAGGGAGGGAGGGAGGGAGGGAGGGAGGGAGGGAGGGAGGGAGGGAGGGAGGGAGGGAGGGAGGGAGGGAGGGAGGGAGGGAGGGAGGGAGGGAGGGAGGGAGGGAGGGAGGGAGGGAGGGAGAGAGGGAGGAAGGGAGGGAGGCAGGGAGGCAGGTAGGCAAGGGAGGCAGGCAGGGAGGGAGGCAAGGGAGGCAGGCAGGGAGGGAGGGAGGGAGGGAGGCAGGGAGGGAGGGAGACAGGGGGCAAGGGAGGCAGGCAGGGAGGGAGGCAGGGATGCAGGGAGGCAGGGAGGGAGGGAGGCAGGGAGGCAAGGGAGGCAGGAAGGCAGTGTCAGAGACAGACAGAGACAGACAGAGATAGAGACGTACAGACATACAGGAAGGCAGTGTCAGAGAGACAGACAGAGACAGAAAGAGAGAGAGACATACAGGCATAAAGGAAGGCAGTGTCAGAGAGACAGACAGACAGAAAGAGAGAGAGAGACATACAGTCATAAAGGAAGGCAGTGTCAGAGACAGACAGAGTCAGAAAGAGAGAGAGACATACAGATATACAGGAAGGCAGTGTCAGAGACAGACAGACAGAAAGAGAGAGAGACATACAGTCATAAAGGAAGGCAGTGTCAGAGAGACAGACAGAGACAGACAGAGATAGAGACATACAGACCCACAGGAAGGCAGTGTCAGAGAGACAGACAGAGACAGACAGAGATAGAGACATACAGACATACAGGAAGGCAGTGTCACAGACAGACAGAGACAGAAAGAGAGAGAGACATACAGTCATAAAGGAAGGCAGTGTCAGAGAGACAGACAGAGACAGACAGAGATAGAAGAGCCATTTCCACTGTCCCGCATGAATGCGATTATTTGGATAGCGATTTGATTTTACATCCCAAGGTGGTACGTTTTGAAGACAAATGCCTAAAGTGGCCCATCAATGCTTGTGACGTGTGGCATCTCAGTTTCAAAAGAAGATCAGACTCGTTTGGGCTTCAGCATTTCATTTAAAAAAAAAGATTTCACTCTAAAAAGCAACCACTACTTACTTCCCAGCCGTGCCAATTTCTCGAAACCGGTGATCTCGATGCAAATCAGGCGGCCACCTTTTGCTGCCATTTCATGGATCTGAAGAGAAAAAAAAGATTGCTGTTGGAGGTGGCGGGACTATAGGAAAAAAATGTCAAATAAAACTTTGACTGGATCGGGACATGAACCTGAGACCTCTGGTTTAGCGTACCAGTGCTCTTACCATCTGAGCTATCAGGCCCTTAGATGGTGGCCTTCCCAAATAGTCAACTAGTCTTTGCCGGGGTGGGGGCGTCAGTCAGAAGCATTCAACCATTAACTGCTGTGCATCTCCAGAGATCATGCCCCCATTGGATTTTCTTAAAGTTTTAGTAGGAATCTGTTGGATTTTGGGGGGATCAGGTGGATTCCATTGAATATTGTTGATACATATGCAAGGCAATGTTTTTGTAGGAGTCTATTAGATTTTGTTTGAATCGGTTTAAGTTTGTTGCAAGACACTGGATATTGGTTGGAAATTGGAATTTGTTTGATTCTGTTGGAAACCATTTGATTGTGTTGGATCTTGTTGGGCTGGTGTTGGCATCCACTACATGCCTGAAACCCACACTAGCTGCTGGATTCTGTTGAAGTTGGCTCAGCCTTTTATTAACTGCTAATGGGGTTGGGAGAAAAATTGAATAAAAGCGAAAAGAAAAGACAAAAATACACTTTCACCTTTTCGTGGATGTCTGTGGTGTCAGCTATCAGCTTCTTCGACGAGAACCTGAGAACTTTCTGAGTTTCCAGAAAACTTTTCACGACCTGCAGCTCCCAACGTTCCCGAGACTGTGAGCTGTCAGGGGAAAATAGGAAAACGATTACAGAGAGTATTCAGAAATGTGAAAACTCATTGGTCTTTCACATAAACAGGGACACGGAAGAAGAAACTATGGTCCTGAGGCTGGTTCCCAAATGGCAGACTACAGTAGTCAACCAATGGGTCGACCAGCCCTGGGTTTGGGTCAAGAGGTCAGAGGCTACTGGGACCAGGGAAGAAACCATGGTCCTGAGTCTGGTTCCCAAATGGCAGACCACCGTAGTCAACCAATGGGTGGACCAGCCCTGGGTTTGGGTCAAGATGAGGCTACTGGGACCGGGGAAGAAACCATGGTCCTGAGTCTGGTTACCAAATGGTAGACCACAGTAGTCAACTCAGTATCTTGCTCCCATTCCAAAAATTGGGACTGGTAGCAGGATGATCATTGCTCTTGTCTTTGGGAGAGGTTTCTGCTGGGATCGACATCGTGTTTTTTTAAAAACTTACTCATCCGTGGGTCTGCAGTGCATGGCCTGGAAGGACTTGATGGACGTCAGACCCATCCCTTTCTTCTGCTTCAGTCCGGGGAGAGTCTGGAACTGGCCCAGGAGGTACCCCTTCTTGTACGGCTCACTGATGGTGGAGTAGTAATCCTCGATGTCAGTGGCAATGATCACCTCTTTTAGGCTCACTGCCCCCCAAAAAGAGAAATAATTAAATTAAGAATTTAAATCAAATTCAAATTAAAAAGCTCCGATGGAAGAGCACTGGTACGCTCATCCTGAGGTCTCGGGTTCAAGTCAAAGTTTTTCTCAGCCAATTTTTCAATTTGTTAAAAAAAGTTCCCAACTAGTTCCCAAGATTTTGAAAAAACCTGCATCCACAGCTTCCACAATCGGATTCGAAAATTTACATAGCGTGCGGGTTACCGCATTTGCATCATTTCGGAGGAAACCCTGCAAAATTAGGGACATTTTCACTGCCAAAATATCGCAATTTGAATCGCGAATCAAAAACCGGATTTGTTTTTCTTGCATTCTCACAGACCAAAAAATCACGAGCTGTTGTCGTTAAATGGTGGACATGTCCTTGAGGGTGGCGCATGGCCCATGCAGGGGTGACATATGAATAAACAAGCACGGCACTTCTTGTCTGTCAGAGCGCGAGCGGTGCATTGTGGGATTTTAAAAAAAGAAAAAAAGTGCAATCCCACATACATCTTGTCGCAAAAAAATTAGATTATTTGGAAATAATGTGATTATTTGGAGTACGAATCGCGATTCAAATCCCACTAAATTATCAGGTTTATTAATTGTGTCCAAACAACACAAGAAGCAAATCGCTGATCCAAATGATCACGTTTATTTGGGACGGTGGAAACATCCTGATTATCTAGACCTCCCAACCTTGGTTGCTTTTTGAACTTACTCTCGGTGGTGAGTTTCGTGTTGATGTTGATGAAGCTGTACTCCAGGCATGTGCCTGGGTAGGGGAGGGTGTGGTCTGGCAATGGGGTGTGGTCCCCAGCATGTAGGCCCACCGCACCCTCATCGCGCTTGGAAGCATTGCCACCCATGGTTGCAGCTCGCACGTCTTGTCTTGTCAGCTGCAATCACTGCGAACGATGATGATAAGACCGTCTGGAAAACAGTTTAATAAAGGAAGTGTATATTCATCCGCCAACGGCATTCTCCCCACAAACGCTATTCTGCCGGTCCCTTGGACGCGACAAGTCGCCCTTTTTTTTTATCGAATTCTGAAATTTTGAGGGTCGGGTGAATGTAGGGTCACTCGGACTACTGGCCAAGTTACTCGGGCTACTGATTGGCCAACTGTCATTCACATCGTGCCGGCTCTCTTGCCCGAAAGGTAATTCAGGAATGACCTCCGGCAGAATAAACATTCGGGCAAGAGAGCCGGCAACACCTGATGACGATTGGCCAATAAGAGTAAGGGATCAGCAGAAGAGTGTTTGCGGGAAGGATGCCGTTGCCAGGAGAATATCTAATCTGCCTTCAATTTGTTTGTAAAAGTAAAGTGCAAAAATAATGCAAACTTGCTTACTCAGTTACTGACTAAAATGACCAAAATGCAAATATCAAAATTGAGGAGGGCCTAACATTTTTATCCTAGAAATAGAAAGACCTTTCTCAATTTTGATGGTTGTAATTAAACTAAAAGTGTGAAGCTTGTTTTTTTAATTTTATTTTCAAAGGAAGGGGAACAAAACAGGAAAGATTTTAAATTTAATATACCTTCACTGAAAAAGGGTGGAAAAAAACCCACTAGAAAATCGACACTGTCTGACACAACCACTTGCCCCCCAAAAATGGACTCACAGTATTCCCCAATATCATGATTTTGTGACGCACGTGACATGAAAACTACCGGACAGCGGTCATTAGCACTAGCAGTGTTCGGTATGCAGCTGTGTACAAAACATCATTATTCATAAAATTAGCATACACTTCACTATTCCTGCATTCGTGGCACACAAACACGTCAAAAATTTTCGATTTTTTGGGAAAATTGTCACTCAGTGTCAGTCCATTTTGGGGCCAAGCCAAGCCAAGTATATTTGTACATAAAAAAAAGTAATACTTGTGACTTTCCTTCTTTTTCTAGTTGCGGAAAACGTAACTCTCATCCTTCCTCAGGTTTCCGACCTTCGGGAGCCCAGAGGAAGGATGAGGGTTACGCAACAAATCTTGCCCTGGACTGAAGATTCGTGGAGAAATCATATGACGGTATTCTGGAGGGGAAATGACCATACTTACAGAATTCAGGGGGAAATCAGTGGATTCTTCGCAGTGTGACTGTGAACGCAAGGCCGGTGACGTGTGATGACTGATCACAACCATGGAGGTCACAAAACATAGATGGGGGTACGGTCTGTCCATGGAGCTATAAAAAGAGATAGCTCCATGGTCTGTCGGACTCAGTGTCACGCATGAATGACAATTGTAATCGACTCATCTGTCGTCTCCATTTCCAGTCGCCGATCAGATTCCTCAGTGCGTGATCGGCTCCACCTGAATCTCCCTCTCTCTCTCTCTTCTTTTGTGAATATCAGGAGCTTATTAATCATTAATGTGACTTCTATTCCACGGTTCATGGGTCTGGCGCCTGGCGGGGTTATCCGTGTTTATTTACATTTTAAACTTTAGGGATGATTCCCCAGTTGGCGGACTTTAATCCCATGAGGGCGCTAGTCAGTAGTTGATTGACGCGTGTGTAGAAGTGTGTGTGGACCCACAAGTTTTGTCTTTTTAATAAGGGGTCTTTGGAGGCTAATTATAGTGATTCTTTGTAGATTGAATGAAGCTTTAGACAACCTGGGGGTTCACTCTTCAATCCTGTGTGTAATTTGGAACACATATCTGGCTTTAAATGGGGTCATATTTTGGCTGTAGAAATTAGGGAGGGACAGTCCATCAAAACATCCTGCAGAAATTCAGCATCTAAGTCTAAGCATGGAGGAGTATTTTCCTTCCTCCATGGTCTAAGTCATTCGGCCACGCCACCGTATTGCTGCTGTACGTGAAGTCTTTAGTCCAGAGCCCTGTCATGGGTCAAGGGTCATCGTTAAGTGATCCACTAAAGTGACAATAGCACCACCTATTTGGCTAAGCTTCGACGTCCTTTCCCCCACTAAAAACTCTGGTTCCGTTAATTCTTCACAAGGTGTAAGGTGAAAACAATGTACGAAAGAGTTACTAATGTGAAGAATGTTGGTTCTGATGGCGAGGAGACCGCTGATTGGCTGGGAGTCGATTTCTTGTTTTCGTCGGTGTAGGCGTGTCTAAAAAAAAAGCACGTGGTACCAGAATTAGGTCCTTCACGAAATGAAGGCTCGGGCTCGGGCTCGTACGTACGTGGGCTTGGGCCTCGTAACGTTCTGTTTCATTTCTTCCCGCTCACAATATCATTGTCACATTGTGTTGAAGAGCATGGCTTAGTTTTTGACCGCAGTTCCTTGGCGAAGACTACTGGTAGTGGATATAGGTGACGGCAATCCTTCAAATTTACTTGGCGTCAAATCGCAACCGGTAAAAAAAAAATTCGACATTTGTTTTTTGTGTGAGCCCGAATAGGAATCCGAGCACGAGGCTGAGCCCGAGGCTAAGGCCTAGGCTGGTTCCCGTCCCCTACCTGAATTACCAGGTAGGGGACGGGAACCAGCCTAGGTAAGGCCGAGCCCGAGTCTGATGCACGTGACCGAGCCTGATGCACGTGATTCGTGATGCACGTCCTGAGCGCGAGTTTTGGCGCGAACATTAATCAGTCAGTTCTTACCAGCGTGGTCGCACGCAATGGACCACCCGTGGCAGGCTTTCGCTCTCAAACTTGGAAGGAGTTTCTTCGATTTTTCCGAGAGGATTGAAGGACGCAAGGGCCGAAGGATCGCGGACATCGTCTAGCCACACTGCGGACCGAACTTGTGTGATTTCTATTTTTCAAGAAAAGGTATGTAGAGTATAATGCTAACGATGTTGCAAAATTGCTGAAAAAAATCCCAAATCTCAAACGTTGAATTTACCAAGCGGGACCTTTTTAAAGGCATATCGGCTTGTAATAGGATCATAAATCTCTTCAAAAATGACGTCCTTAAAAGAGCATTTTCACTATTTTGTTTAACAACGAAAGAGAAAGCTTAGCCCTTTTCTCAATTCTCAATTCTTCATGAAGTAAGGTGATATACAAAAATGTTGCAAACTGCTTACTGACTAAAATTACCAAAATGTAAATCAAAATTTAGTGGGCCTGACGTTTCGATCCTAGCAGGACCTTTCTCTGCCTTTGAGAAAGGTCCTGCTAGGATCGAAACGTCAGGCCCACTAAATTTTGATTTACAATTCTTCATGAAAATAGCAAATTATATTTGACTAGAGTGGACCTGAACAAAAAAACACCTCAAACAACCCAACAAACAAACAGACACAAACAAACAAAACACACCAACAAACAAAACCAGAGAATCAATTTCAATTGATTATGAAAAGACTTTATTCCATAATACACTCGCTGTATAAAATCGGTACAAAACCATATTATCACATCATAATGATTAAGAATAAATTTGCAATATTACAATGCTAGGTTTAAACAAAATAATGTCGACTTTCCATGATTCAGCAGTGTAATAATTGCATTAATTTCAGGACTGGAAATTTCCCCATTTACAGGTGAAGAAGGAATGTTTTCAAATACATAATTAGTACATGTAAGTTGCCATGTATAAATCGGAATCATTCGCTTCAATTGATCAATTGAGCACGTTCACACGATGGACAAAATTAATTGAATGAATATGGATGAAACTTTGAAAGAATGAGGCTTTGACGGGGTCGCTCAACAGAGGGCGCTATTTCAAAATAATGGGTCCCACATTCTTAATAATTGCATCGCAGACAAAATGCCAATAACTACATTGTAGATCAATTAGACTGGCAATGAATGAGGAAATGTGTTACAAAAAAATCCTAAAAAGCTGCTGAAAATTTGAAAAATCATTTCTATATAAAAATGATTTAGTCTGTATACAAATCAAATTTCATCAGTAAATTATACTGAAAGCTGTCATGAAATGTGTATAAATCTGATAAAATTTCATAAAATCTGGTATTGTAGTAATTCATCAATGATAAAATGGAATTTTCGTTTGGCACTCAAAATCGAGACAAAATCTCAAAAAGTTGGTTCTTTCATACTATTTCATCGTACGGTAATCAAATATCGTAATATCAAATACAGTAAAAAAAAGAAAAAGAAAAGATTTTTCGATCCTCAAGCAGGACCTTTAAGGTGCATTGCCCCGATTGCATCTCAAATTTTCACTTTGTGTACAATCATTTTTTTTGGGGGGGTCCAAGTTTTGCAGGGGGCACACCCTACGATATCTCCCGCTGTATTGCCACAAAAAAAATATATATCAGCAAATCTGCCAGAAGTGTAATGTTTGCATTTCAAAAGAACCAGGCAGCGTATTAACACTTACAGATCACCTCCACAACGGCAAAGGGCAGAACGTTACCAAAATATATCGACCGTCCGTGCCTCAACCGTCGACTTTCACAGACGAGGTTTCTGCTGGATACCTCTGGTGAAAAGCCAGGCTTGCACCAACAGTTAACATCCAGGCTCGCTCTCACCCAAAAATGACAGAGAACTGAAGAGTCAACGCTAGGATTCCAAGGACTGAAATGACAAAAAAACAAAACAAGGAAAAACAAAAAAGAAAGAAACCTGAAGTAATCGCTTCAAAAAGTGTTGCAAACTGACTCTCCGACTGGAATGATACAAAACACTTCCAAACTTTTGCAAACCTGGGGTGGATTTCGCAAAGCCATTATGATGTATCGTAATGCAACTCACAGTGGATTTAAACCCTGGCCTGAGTTGGGATAGGCCATGTGGTTTCTGAGCAACGGCACGTTACGATGAGTTTGGCATTATCGACCGCTGGAGGTTAAAATCCTCGCAGGCCCTCTCTCAAAGGGGAAGGTCCTGCTTGGATCGAAATGCCAGGGCCATTAAATTGTTTAGCTTCGTATTTGGTTGTGCATAGCTGACTAGCTTTATCAATAGCCGGCTTCATTACTGGTTACTTAACAGATTCAAACAAAAATCCAGTGTTTCCAGAAAAAAATTGACAGCTTCCCACAAAATGTAACAGACTCCTACAAAAAACCATTAACCAGCATATATGTATATACAATAACCAATAGAATCCACTTGAACCTAACAAAATCTAACAGACTCCTACAAAAACCATTAACTGGCATATATGTATTAACAATAACCAATAGAATCCACTTGAACCCAACAAAATCTAACAGACTCCTACAAAAACCATTAACTGGCATATATGTATCAACAATAACCAATAGAATCCACTTGAACCCAACAAAACCCAACAGATCCCTACAAAATCCAACAGATCCCTTCAAGATCTAACAGAAAACTGTTAGGACTTACATGAGCTCTATAGCTCTAAACCTAGTTAGACTAATGAACTAGTCATGACTAATGAAGTATTAGCCAGCTTGGTCACAAGAAAGTCTTCAAGTCAGCCAGGCTTACTACTAGTTAGCGTCATAATTAGATAGTGAGCATGACAGGGTCTAGCAGGACCTTTCTCTAACTCCCTAAACGAAGAATAACTCGGCTATATAAAATCCTTTCATAAAAACAGAAAACTGCAGCTCTCAAGAAGACCCCAAATACCCCTGCTAAAATAAAATTGAGAAAGAAAAAAGGACTTACATCATACTCGACTTGAAAATCAGCACCTGTCTGGACGTCGAGGTATTTCTTTTTCTTGTAGAAATTGTGACCTCGGATGATGTAACAGATGAAGATGTCACAGGCGATTGTCGACTGTAGACATGCAAAAAAACAATTGGAACGTGAAACGACTCGTAATTTCAGCAATTAGTCCATAGTGACCACACTGTCTAGAGCCTTTCTCTTGCACAAACTAACTGTGGCACAAATAATACTTTTAGAGTTAGTGTGCAACTAAAATTGGAGAGCTTTAATTTGGAAACAAATTGGCAGAGAAATCTTTGACTGGATTGGTTCAGTCAAAGGTTTCTCTGCCATTTTTTCAAGAAAAGTTGGGGTGTGATCCCTGGAGATATACTGCAGCTAGCCAGTTAATGGTTGAATTGTTTCTGACTGGCGCCCCCACGCTGGTAAAGACTAGTTGACTATTTGGGAAGGATACCATCTAAGGGCTCGATAGCTCAGATGGGAAGAGCGCTGGTACACAAAACCAGAGGTCTCGGGTTCTAATCCAAGTCCAGTAAAAGTTTTCTTTGCCACTTTTTTTAGTTTTTCATTTTTTTCTTCCCTGTCAGCGTTTCCTTTATTTGTTTGAATTCAGTTTCAATTTTCTTTTGACATTCCCCCCCCCCCCACCAAAATAAAAGTCCTGAAGGGGTTGATAACTTTATAGGCCTACATCTAACCAGTTACGTCATGCAATTTTAACAAACATCTGCTGGCATAGTTTGCACTACGAAAGCTAATGCAGTTTTCCCATCTGGTTAGTCTTTATGTCTGAACCTTAAGGAGTAAGGTTTTTATTTCTCAGTATTAGAACAACAAAGTGGATTTTCCTTGGCACTGGGGGAATCACGGCGATATCGGAAGAGTCAGTCCACCGGTTATTCCGGAAAACTCCGGAAAAACCACCGAGACCACTTACTATGGTCAGTAGGGCCAGCCCTGAGCCAATGTTTAGCATCAGCGGCACAAAGTCAAATTTGCCGGCCGTTCCCGTGACGATGACCTTGAAGAAAATGCCGTAGGCCTTGTACAGGGTGCGGTAGTCGACGCTGTCATTCTTGTAATAATGGGAGAACCTGAGGAGAAAAATGAGAGAAACAAGTTAGAGGGCCTGATGTTTGGGTCCTAGCAGGACCTTTCCCAAGGGCAGGGGTCATCATGTTAGGATCCTAGCAGGACCTTTCTCAAAGGCAGAGAATCTGATGTTTGGATCCTAGCAGGACCTTTCTCAAAGGCAGAGGGCCTGATGTTTTGGATCCTAGCAGGACCTTTCTCAAAGGCAGAGGGCCTGATGTTTGGATCCTAGCAGGACCTTTCTCAAAGGCAGAGGGCCTGATGTTTGGATCCTAGCAGGACCTTTCTCAAAGGCAGAGGGCCTGATGTTTGGATCCTAGCAGGACCTTTCTCAAAGGCAGAGGGCCTGATGTTTGGGATCCTAGCAGGACCTTTCTCAAAGGCAGAGGGCCTCATGTTTGGATCCTAGCAGGACCTTTCTCAAAGGCAGAGGGCCTGATGTTTGGATCCTAGCAGGACCTTTCTCAAAGGCAGAGGGCCTGATGTTTGGATCCTAGCAGGACCTTTCTCAAAGACACAGGGCCTGATGTTTGGATCCTAGCAGGACCTTTCTCAAAGGCACAGGGCCTGATGTTTGGATCCTAGCAGGACCTTTCTCAAAGGCAGAGGGCCTGATGTTTGGATCCTAGCAGGACCTTTCTCAAAGGCAGAGGGCCTGATGTTTGGATCCTAGCAGGACCTTTCTCAAAGGCAGAGGGCCTGATGTTTGGGATCCTAGCAGGACCTTTCTCAAATGCAGAAGGCCTGTTGGTAATACCTCCGAATGCTACAATTTGACTACCAAGTGGGACGTTCTTCTGTCGAGTCCTACTTTCTTTAATAGGTTACCTCAGGTAATTGACATTTCATTTTCGGGGTTGACCGGTTTTGGCGTATACCGGTAAGCCGCCATTTGTATAGGCACAGTAAACTTTTTTTGGTGGGCAAATTCAACATATAGGCCGTGGCTTATATTCTTCAAATGATGGTGTATAAAAAAAAGGACCCCATAGTTATTACCTGAAGTTGTAACCTTTTGCCAGCTTGGCATTTTTGTTGTCCAGTCGGGCGAAGGAGTACTTGGGTTTGCAGTCCGTCCAGCTGTAGTCCAGGTTACAGTCCCAGTTGATGGAGATTGCCATCACACCACCCTGAGGAAGGCACAGGAAACAAGGTTGACTCGTTCACCGAGGGTCTGCCCTACTTGATGTAATATGAGATTGTCTCTCGATGACACTCTCCCGAGTACACACTGCAACCCAAACGTCAAGTTACTAGCTCTTTTCAGAGCCACACAACTTCTTGAAAGAGAAGTGCTACATGGTGTCACAGAAAACCTTCCACGTAGTATTTCCACCATGCAAACCTTCAAGTCTTATTGATGTAATAAGCACTGAGTGCTCAGTGCTTGGCTCTATTGCCTGCCGACAAAAATAATTGTCGATGCGGTTTTACAATTTAGCACAAAAGGGTGAGCATTTGTCAAAAGACAAGAGCCGTTTATCAAAGCAGAAAAGGTCATGATTCGTTGGAATCAGCTTGCTAACCCAAACTCCATTTTTTGTTTCATGCTAAGTCTCGGGGCCGGGGAAATCGTTCACAAATTGCTGAGAGAGGTTCCCGGTCAGTTTTTCCCGTACTCTCTTTGTGCGCTTTAAAAAACAATTGATGACCTTTTAAATACTCACACTGTAAGCTAGCTCGTCAAAATCTACCCCAGCCTCTGCCACAATGTTGCCGAGTCGGAAAATGGGGCAGAACTGGTCTGAGTGGTTGTTGTAGTTGCACCCTTGAAGGTAGGTCTTGTTAGAACTCTCAAGAATGTTACGTCTAACTCCCCCCCCCAAAAAAACAAACAACAACCCCAAAACAAAAACAAAAACAAGAGCAGGGATGATAACCAAAATACAACAACAAGGCAAGTTGAAACAGAAACAATTTAAAAACTAGATCTCGAGTACAGAAGAACCTGGCACAAGAATGACGAAGAAGAAGAAGAAGAAATTGGAAAAAAAAAAATCAGAACAAACAGTATGTCATTGCTTTCATGATCATTTTCCAAGCGTGATTTGACCCGATTGGGCAAGGTTTGCTGACAAACACCTGATCTGGCCCATCAAAAGTGTGAGGTGGGCTGTTTTGCAGTTCAATATGCATGGGAGACACCGGTCCTGAGGTCAGGGGTCAGATTGGATTGCAAGTGTCTTTGCTTACTTGGAAAACTTGAACTTGGAGTAGGTTGCCGTGTTTTTGATGAGCACCGTGAAGTTCTTGGCGGCCTTCAGTATCGCTTCCGTCTCCCTAATGGACGGAAAAGGGAAAGAAAAAGTGACCTCTGTCCTCAAGGTGAGTGACCTCTATTCTCAACAGAGGTCACCTTGACAGTGATGAGGTTCATGAGGTCACCTTGAAAATGAACAGCGCCCTGTATATCACTTTATTAAGTCAATTGAGAGGCAGGCCACCACACTGTCTGCCGTAGTAGCGCGCAGACCTTCGATCGTTCACAATGAAGCCCCACAAAAGCGCCATTGTTACCGCTAATCTGGCAATCTATGCAGCAACTGATGCCAAGAAAAGGTATTTGTCATGATACATATTGCTGAAAAGAGTCTTTGTCTACGGTTTGGACAATAGCGGCGTCCAAATTTTGAAACTCCCTGAGCGGCTATAGACGTCATGCGTACGCAAGGAGTTAACATTTTTATCATTCACATCCTATTAACTACTTACGTAGGATTGACGTTATATTCAACTGGGCACCAGGCCTCAATTTCGCAGGTCTTTCCCGTAGACGTTCCGTTGGGCAAAAAGTAAGGGATACAGTTTCCTGTCCGAACCCCTAGACAATAAAAAAAAAATAAAAAAAAATAGGAATACAATTTTTCTTTGCCTTTGAGAAAGTTCCTGCTGAGATCGAAACGTCAGGCCCTTTACCTTTTGAGATTTATGTTTTGCAGGTCATTTTAGTCAGTGAACAGTTTTCAACAGGTTTTTGTATTAACTTCATTATACATTTTGTTCAATGTTGTTATTCAATTGAGCCACCAAAACACCATTAATGGCAGGTTTCCACAAAAAACAACAACGAGGTATGCATTTTCCCCTATGAAAATCTTAACAATGGCAAAAATAAATTCAAACCAATTTAAGAGAATCGAATCAACTAAACCATGTGAGCTCCAATTTCAGCAAAAATATGGTATAATTTTCTGAAGGAAAACCTTAAATTTGATGAAAAAAAATTATATTTAACAAATCCATGGTATACATTTTTTTTAAGAGAGAGGTTCTGCAATGTTTAAAATGTTTGGCTCTCTAACTAGCTAGAATTTGAATATTTAAATTTAGGCTGGTCAGATCCGTAAATCAATATTCATGAGTACTGAATATGCAAAAACACATGAATTATGCAAAAATGTAAATAAGATGTTTTTTGTGTTGGCTGAATCTGGCAAATAAAGGTGACAGCTACTTGTGTGGGATTCGAACCTACTACTGAACAGTTCACGGTGCATAATTATTTGTCGTACCGTTGCCATTGGCGATGGGCAATTCCCTTGGGGCAATCTTCGGCCTCAGTGCAGCTGGCTTTTGGAATTTTTGGATCCTTGTGAAAAAAAGAGAAAATATACACACGCTCATTAAAAGATGACCTATGGTTGAGAGGGAGAGGGAGAGGAGAAGGAGAGGGAGAGGGAGAGGGGGGGGGAGAGGGAGAGGGAGGGGGAAAGGGAGAGGGAGAGGGAGAGGGAGGGGAGAGGGAGGGTGAGAGGGAAAGGGAGAGGGAGAGGGAGAGGGAGAGGGAGAGGGAGAGGGAGAGGGAGAGGGAGAGGGAGAGGGAGAGGGAGAGGGAGAGGGAGAGGGAGAGGGAGAGGGAGAGGGAGAGGGAGAGGGAGAGGGAGAGGGATGGGGAGGGGAGGGGGAGGGGAGGGGGAGGGGGAGGGGAGGGGGAGGGGAGGGGGAGAGGGAGAGGGAGAGGGAGAGGGAGAGGGAGAGGGAAGAGGGAGAGGGAGAGGGAGAGGGAGAGGGAGAAAGGGAGATGGAGAGGGAGAGGGAGAGGGAGAGGGAGAGGGAGAGGGAGAGGGGAGAGGAGAGGGAGAGGGAGAGAGGGAGAGGGAGGGAGAGAGGGAGAGGGAGAGGGAGAGGGAGAGGGAGAGGGGGAGAGGAGAGGGAGAGGGAGAGGGAGAGGGAGAGGGGAGAGGGGAGAGGGAGAGGGAGAAAGGGAGATGGAGAGGGAGAGGGAGAGGGAGAGGGAGAGGGAGAGGGAGGAGGGAGAGAGGGAGAGGGAGAGGGAGAGGGAGAGGGGAGAGGGAGAGGGAGAGGGAGAGGGAGAGGGAGAGGGAGAGAGGGAGAGAGGGAGAGGGAGAGAGGGAGAGAGGGGGAGGGAGAGGGAGAGGGAGAGGGAGAGAGGGGAGGGAGAGGGAGAGGGAGAGGGAGAGGGAGAGGGAGAGGGAGAGGGAGAGGGAGAGGGAGAGGGAGAGGGAGAGGGAGAGGGAGAGGGAGAGGGAGAGGGAGAGGGAGAGGGAGAGGGAGAGGAGAGGGAGAGGAGAGGGAGAGGGAGAGGGAGAGGGAGAGGGAGAGGGAGAGGGAGAGGGAGAGGGAGAGGGAGAGGGAGAGGGAGAGGGAGAGGAGAGGAGAGGGAGAGGGAGAGGGAGAGGGAGAGGGAGAGGGAGAGGGAGAGGGAGAGGGAGAGGGAGAGGGAGAGGGAGAGGGAGAGGGAGAGGGAGAGGGAGAGGGAGGGAGGGAGAGGGAGAGGGAGAGGGAGAGGGAGAGGAGAGGGAGAGGGAGAGGGAGAGGGAGAGGTGAGAGGGAGAAAGGGAGATCATCGGTGTTGGTCTGGTGTAATCACCATGTTGGTCATCACAAAGAAAGCATCTGATTGCTGAAGAGGGGGAACATAGAATAAGTCATAAAGTTGAGCTCTGTTTCCCTTCAGACAACCTTCTTTAGTCTTCCAAAAAAAAAATTATCTGGTGATCTGGTCACGATTGCCACCGACCTTGTGTCCCATCACAAGTTCCACTTGTACCCCCAACCCTGCCACCCGACCCCGACCACAAACTGCACACAATAAGCACAAAGTGCTCAGTGCTTTGCCCATTGCCTAACAGTACACCTTGCATGTTCAATGAGAATCCTTCTTTTCTGTTCACTCCTCCACACTTCTCTCTTTGATCTTTCCCCCTCTTCTCACTAATCCCTACCCTACTCCTTGCCCTTCACTTTGATCTCACCCTAACAGCTTTACTCTTGGTCCTTTGTTTCTCATCCTTGTCCTATTCACTCTCTCCCCCCTTCCTTCTTGTCTTTGTTTTGTCCTTGTCAGTTTGCCTTTGAGAAAGGTCCTGCTAGGATCAAAACGTCAGGCCCACTATATTTTGAGATTTTCATTTTTGGTAAATTTAGTCAGTAAGCAGTTTGCAACATTTTTGTCGATTCCTTTTTTTTTTTTTGTACCTGGGGAGGAATGACGTAGTCGGACACGTCCCAAATGCGATTGTAGGGCCCTGTGTCCTCTACCGGAATGTTCAGGTCAGTGAAGTTGCTGATGTTGGTGTAGGAGACGCCTTTCAGCTTGGTAGTGACGGAGCTGATCACAGTGTCGGTCGATTGGTAGCTCTTCTCGTAGATGATTGCGTAGCTGGGGAAAGACAAGAAACGGAAGATGTCACGTAACCCCCAAAAAATGAAATCCGCCAATCAAGAAAAAAAAATAAAAAATGGCAAAGAACATTTGACTTGACCGGAACTTGAACCTTCTCATTTTTGTTTGAAATTTTTTTTTTTTTTCTTGATAGCTGCGATTTTCTGTTTTTGTGAAAGGATTATATAGGGCGGTGATTTTCTGGAAAATTAGAGAATTGGAGAAAGGTCCTGCTGGAATCTTTCATGCTTACTATCAAACATTTTAACACTAGTCGATAGCCTATTCCAAGGGCTCTTTGCAGGCCAAGGTTTAGCTTTGCAAAATTAATATCGAAGGAGATATTAACCTGCAAAGTGTATTTTTCTTCCCAGGAACACTGCGCCGACTGTTCTGCACTACACTCTGGGCGGACAAGCTCCCTCCCTAATGAGGGTGAGTTCCCTTTGTTTGATGATGTTTTTGCTAACTAGTATAGTCCGTCTTAGCTGTGAGAAAATGTGGATGAAGCGTCTTCGGACTATTCAACCACATGGTCATCCCGGAGGGTAATGACTAACACCATGCAGCTGTCTGATAATCCTTCTTTTGTGCTCACTCCTCCACACTTCTCTCTTTGATCTTTCCCCCTCTTCTCTCTAATCCCTACCCTACTCCTTGCCCTTTCCTTTGATCTCACCCTACCAGCTTTACTCTTTGTCCTTTGTTTCTCATCCGTGTCCTATTCACTCTCTTCCCCCTTTCTTCGTGTACATGTATTTGTTTTGTCCTTGTCACTCTGCCTTTGAGAAAGGTCCTGCTAGGATCGAAACGTCAGGCCCACTAAGTTTTGAGATTCACTCTCTTCCCCCTTTCTTCGTGTACATGTAACTGTTTTGTCCTTGTCACTCTGCCTTTGAGAAAGGTCCTGCTAGGATCGAAATGTCAGGCCCACTAAATTTTGAGATTTGCGTTTTGGTAATTTTAGTCAGGAAGCAGTTTGCAACATTTTTGTATATCACTAGTAGTAAGTGTATCGGCTTTTATAGACATACATGTAAACTAGTGATCAGCTGGCTGATACCTCATGAGTTGAGTCATGACTGGTTCATTAGTCTAACCAGTTTTAAAGCTACCGAGCTCGCAAGTTATGAAAACAAATTTTGAAAAATGGAAAGAAAACTTTGACTGGAATGGGACTTTCACCAGAGACCTCTGGTTTTGCCTTACCGGCACTCTTACCATCTGAGCTATCCAGCCCTTAGATGATGGCCTTCCCAAGTAGTCAACTAGTCTTTGGCACACCAGTGCTCTTACCATCTGAGCTATCCAGCCCTTAGATGGCGGCCTTCCCAAATAGTCAACTAGTCTTTGGCACACCAGTGCTCTTACCATCTGAGCTATCCAGCCCTTAGATGGCGGCCTTCCCAAGTAGTCAACTAGTCTTTGGCACACCAGTGCTCTTACCATCTGAGCTATCCAGCCCTTAGATGGCGGCCTTCCCAAATAGTCAACTAGTCTTTGGCACACCAGTGCTCTTACCATCTGAGCTATCCAGCCCTTAGATGGCGGCCTCCCCAAATAGTCAACTAGTCTTTGCCGGGGTGGGGGCGCCAGTCATCAGAAGCAATTAAACCATTAACTGCCGTATATCTCCAGGGATCATCCCCCGGTTTCATTCAGATGCAAACAACCGTTTGCTGTAAACCCGGGTAGGGAAAGGTTGGGTTACTTGGGGGGGGGGGGAGGTTGGGTTACTGGGTAGAGGGGGGAAGTCGTCCCTCGGCCATGCTGGGGTGTACCGCATACCCGATTATGTAGCCAATGATGGCCAACTGCAGCAGTCGGTTGAGAACCCCAATGGTCTTGTTCTTGATGTGCACTATCTTCTGCGTGTCGTACTCCAGCGCCCAGTCCACGAGCAGGGTACCGACGCCGGGACCGGTCTCCCCGCTGTAGGCGGTATCCATGGCCGCCATTTCAGTGCTGGTCACGTTCCCCAGGGTCGTCCAATGAACCAAAGGACCTGCTGATAAAAAAAGAAAAGAAATTGGGACAGAATTCTTTGTGTAGGCCTACCCCCTCCCACATGAAAACCTACCATCAACCCTTGACCTAACCCTAAACCCTGACCCTAATCACAGGAGTCTTGACCCTGTTTAGGACCTTAGGGAGACACATTGTCAATTGTTAATGGTACCTTAGGGAGAGACTCAACATTAGCCTTATTAGTTTTTTTCAGTATTACAGTTTTCGCAGTGGCTGTTGTTACGGCAGTCGTCCGTGTGGTTCCCTGACTTGATTGTATTTCGTCAGCATTGCAGGCTGGTTGAACCAGTCTATTAGCTGATAGTCTGGTTACAAGAGCTAAACATCCTGACAAGTACTGTGAAGTCAGGGAACCACACGGACGACTGCCGTAACAACAGCCACTGCGTACAGTAAAACTAATACTATTATTAGGGAGACATTTCATTAATTGTTTTTTTTTTTCATAGAAATTGTACATTTTGATTTTGATAAACTTTATAACATCATTAAAATTAGGTTACAGGGTAGGATTTTCAATTCCTTCCATGCATGTTAATTTGTTTAATTCCATGTGGGGGGGGGGGGCAGGAGGAGTTAGGACCTTCCCAGACTGGGTCTGGAGTTCCTAGAAAAACGCTGATCCTAACTGCGGACAATACAACAGTCTAGAAACTTGGGAAAATCGTTCCATTTTGAGATTGATGTCGGAGAGAAAACTGTGAAAATGAGGCATAATTATGTACCCGGAAATGAATACGTTCTCGTGACAATCTTAGACTAGTTAGACCTTTATTTTTAAACTTAAAAAAACCCAAACACGTTTCGATCCTTTCTTGAAAACCGTATATTTCAAAAACAGGATACCGGAAAGAAAACTTCTCGTTTGCAGTCCTCTCCTTGTCAGTGTCGATGAGTTGACTTCAAACCCAATTTATTTCAGGACCATGGTGAGAAAAGGACAGAAATTACGAGCAATTCCGGGCAGACGATGGTCAGAAATGCGTGCGTGCGGTATGTCGTGATAGCGCCCTCAAGAGTTATGTCAACATCGATAATTCGGGGAAGTCCCACATCCACAAAGTTGACTCGTGCTATGCATTTAGCAAAACAACATTTACGACATAGGCTGTACATAAGCTTTACATTCTGATATTGTCTCCAAAACAACGAGACTCTCGTATCAAAAATAAATAAATAAATAAATAAATAAATGCACAAAAAGTCATGTGTTTCGCCGGCAAGAATGCGAGACCATTAATTTGATCTAGCGCCCTCTATTGATTTTTCACCGAGTTTCGCGCGAGCAAAAACGTTCCCAATTTATCGACAATTGAGGAAAATACAAATTCCCGAAGTAAATGTAATTGCTACAATTTTTCCCACGGAAAGTCATTTGTTGAAAAAGAAAATCAGCCCGTAGTGCAATAATACTGTGCTGAATGTACCAGTAATAATGATAAGGTATTGGAAGAACTGATTAAAATAATAAGGAAGGACAATTGTTTAGACACCGCCTAAGAATTTAAATCGGGGAAATATATCTAAACAAAATGTAGTAGAGGGTCAGACGTTCCGATCCTAGCGGGACATTTCTTATAGACGGAATGCCTTTGAAAATTCGAAAAAAAACACCCCTAAAAGGGATCAGTATGTATACTGTAATCAGTGACATCGAGGTAGGCTTTACTTTGGCTGAATCGGTTTGGGCAATGTTTAATTAGGACTTTTCTCGGTAATTCGAAAATTCGAAGAAAAAAAAGGGTTAGCGTTAGACTGGGTGACAATGTCCCTGTATGTACCGTCCAACCCATCAATTACCGTCTAAAGACGGTAATGGACGGTATGTACTGTACACAAACCTGGGTGATGCTAAGCACGAATATATATTTAAGCCGAGCATAGGCCGCTTATACGAAATGGAGGCTTAGGCTCGGGCTCAGGCTTCGTCGTCTCCGTCTGACAAAACCTGAAAATCCAGATTGAGGTTTGTTTTGGAATTTGAAGATTTGTTGGCTTGATAGGTATACAGAGTATTCGCCAAGAAACTGGGGCCAAACGTTTTTTTTTTTTTATTTTTTTTTTTTTTATAGATGCCTGTGATAATTATTATAACGAGTATAAGATCTATATGACCTAAGTCCGAGCCTAAGGCCTTTTCCAAAACCCGGCTTAGGCTCAGGCTCCGGCTTTGCCACCATTTCGTTCATCCATTTTAAAGTGCAATGCATGAAAATGGGAGGCCTTTGGCTTCAGTTTTGAATGTCATACTATGTTTTGAAAAATAATCCAAAGCTTCAACTCCAACAACGCCACTCTAACCTGTGTTTTCAGCCTTTGAATAACAGAGACGAAGCCGGAGCCGAAGCCTAATCCGGGGTTTGGAAAAGGGCCCATGCCTTCGTTTCTTAAACGGCCATTTTTGAAACTGCCGAACCGTCTGGACTCCGACCGCTAATACGCAACCTCTCTCTGCACTGTACACAGGCCAGTGCTTTCGAGAGCGTATAGTAAAACGCAGTGGCTGTTGTTACGGCAGTCGTCCGTGTGGTTCCCTGCCTTGATTGTATTTCGTCAGCATTGCAGGCTGGTTGAACCAGTCTATTAGCTGATAGTCTGGTTCCAAGAGCTAGATATCCTGACAAATACTGTGAAGTCAGGGAACCACACGGACGACTGCCGTAACAACAGCCACTGCAATAATAAAATGCATGGACAAAACCTTGACAAGCGATCAAGCCGCCGACCAGTGTGTCGGCCACTCTGACGTGATATTGCAACCGGGAGTGTGTAGCCCCGTTCTGCTTTGTTGCTGTTTCCTTGTGAGTGACAGGCGTTGCTTCGCTCAAAACCAACGGAGGTTTTCCCGCCAAAATAAAAAAAAGCTACCCCCAAAGAAACCTATTGGCGCATTGAGCAAACCCAAGATGTTAATTTCCGCACCAGAAGTCACAGTGTTTGTCTTTGGGCAGCGGGTCGTGTTGTCTCTGATGAGACATTTGTTTTGTTTGGCTATTGCCCATCTGTCTCTCTTCCCACTTCTCTGTGTCTCCTTTCCTTCTCCTGCCCTCTCCTTTAGTCTCCCTTTCTCGGTGTCTCTCCATCTCCCTCTCTCTCTACAACTCTCTTGTTCTGTCTCGCTGTCTCTCTTCTCCCCACCCTGCCCTCTCTCTCCTCTCTCCCTCTCCCACTGCCTTTGTCTCTCTTCTTCTGTTTTCATTTACCTGTCTCTCCCCTCTCTTTCCTCTCTCCCTCTCCCACTGCCTTTGTCTCTCTTCTTCTGTTTTCATTTACCTGTCTCTCCCCTCTCTTTCTCTCTCTTCATCTCTTCCTCTCCCCCTCTCTTCCTCACTTCCTCTCTTCCCTCTCTTCCTCCCTCTCCCTCTCTTCCCCCTCTCTCCCCCCTCTCTCTCTCCCTCTCTCTCTCCCACCGCCTCCGTCTCTCTTCCTTTGTTTCCCTTTCTCTTTCTCTTCCTCTCTCCCCTCTCTTCCCCTCCCTCTTTCTCTTTCTCCCCATCCCACTTTCTCTCCCTCCCCCTTTCACTCCCTCTCTTTCTCTCTCTCCCCCCTCCTCTCTCTCTGCCCCCCTCTCCCACCGCCTCCGTCTCACTTCCTCTGTTTCCCTTTCCCTTTCTCTCCCTCTCTTCCTCTCCCACTGCCTCGGTCTCTCTTCTTCTGTTACCCTTTCCCTCTCTCTCCCCTCTCTTCCCCTCCCTCGATCTCCTCTCTCCCTCCCTCTCTCTCCCCTCTCCAACTACCTCCGTCTCTCTCCGTCCCTCTGTTTCCCTTTCTCACCCCTCTCTCCTCTCTTTCTCTTTCCCCTCTCTTCCTTATCTTCCCCCCTCTCTTCCCCCTCTTCCCCTCCCCCGATCTCCTCTCTCCCTCCCTCTCTCTTCCCTCTCCAACTACCTCCGTCTCTCTCCGTCCCTCTGTTTCCCTTTCTCACCCCTCTCTCCTCTCTTTCTCTCTCCCCTCTCTTCCTTATCTTCCCCTCCCCTTTCTTCCCCCTCTTCCCCTCCCTCGATCTCCTCTCTCCCTCCCCCTCTCTTCCCTCTCCAACTACCTCCGTCTCTCTCCGTCCCTCTGTTTCCCTTTCTCACCCCTCTCTCCTCTCTTTCTCTTTCCCCTCTCTTCTTTATCTTCCCCTCCCCTCTCTTCCCCCTCTTCCCCTCCCTTGATCTCCTCTCTCCCTCCCCTCTCTTCCCTCTCCAACTACCTCCGTCTCTCTCCGTCCCTCTGTTTCCCTTTCTCACCCCTCTCTCATCTCTTTCTCTCTCCCCTCTCTTCTTTATCTTCCCCTCCCCTCTCTTCCCCCTCTTCCCCTCCCTCGATCTCCTCTCTCCCTCCCTCTCTCTTCCCTCTCCAACTACCCCCGTCTCTCTCCGTCCCTCTGTTTCCCTTTCTCACCCCTCTCTCCTCTCTTTCTCTTTCCCCTCTCTTCCTTATCTTCCCCTCCCCTCTCTTCCCCTCCCTCGATCTCCTCTCTCCCTCCCTCTCTCTTCCCTCTCCAACTACCTCCGTCTCTCTCCGTCCCTCTGTTTCCCTTTCTCGCCCCTCTCTCCTCTCTTTCCCTCTCCCCTCTCTTCTTTATCTTCCCCTCCCTCTCTCTTCCCCCTCTTCCCCTCCCTCTATCTCCTCTCTCCCTCGTCTCTCTCTCTCTCTTTCTTCCCTTAAAATCAGATTCCCACTTTTTAGCCCGCGCTTCACGCGAAGACGGATGACGTTGGGGGTCGGGGCAGCGACGCTGTTGCAATTTGTTTCCATACCGACGGAACTGCTCGCCGGAGACGGCCAGAAAATGGTCGTTCACGGCCAAAGTCCGGGTTAACGACCCCGACTTACAGCCAGTGAAAAGAAACAGAAAAAACAAATCCCACGGCGTCCCCGGGTTCCAGCGGTTTTCCACCGTAACCAAATGCCAGCCGTTCACACCATTAAAGCATTGAGCAAGTCATAATGGTATGGGGGAGAGACATATTGGAGGAGGGGAGATGGTTCAGGGGGAAGAGGGAGAAAGGAGTGGGGAGAGGGGGAGATGGTTCAGGGGGAGGAGAAGGAGAGGGAGACAGATAGATATAAAGAGAGATAGCGAGAGAGAGAGGGAGAGAGAGAGAAAGATGGAGAGAGGGAGAGAGATGGAGAGAGAGAAAGAGAGAGAGAGATGGAGAGAGAGAGGGAGAGAGAGAGAGGGAGAGAGAGAGAGAAGGGGGAGAGATGGAGAGAGAGAAAGAGAGAGAGAGATGGAGAGAGAGAGGGAGAGAGAGAGAGGGAGAGAAAGAGAGAAGGGGGGAGAGAGAGAGGGGGAGGGAGAGAGGGAGAGAGAGGGATAGAGAGAGAGAGAGAGAGGGAGAGGGAGGGAGAGGGAGACAGAGCGAGAAAAGGAGAGAGAGAGAGAGAGACAGATAGATAGAGAGAGAGAGCGAGAGAGAGCGAGAGAGAGAGGGAGACAGATAGACACAGAGAGAGAGGGAGATAGAGAGGGGGGAGAGGGATGGAGAGAGACAGAGAGGGGGAGAGAGAGTGAGAGAGAGAGAGAGGGAGGGAGAGAGAGATGGAGAGAGAAAGGGAGACAGATAGACAAAGAGAGAGAGGGAGGGAGAGAGAGAGATGGAGAGAGAGAAAGGGAGATAGATAGACAGAGAGAGAGGGGGAGGGAGAGAGAGATGCAGATAGATAGAGAGGGAGACAGATAGACAGAGAGAGAGATGGAGAGAGAGATAGAGAGAGAGAGAGGGGAGGGGGAGAACTTGTTGTAGTTCAGTCAAATTTAAAATATTATACAATTTTGGGGAAAAGATATATGGGAGAGGGGAGAGGGGGGGGGGGAAGAGAAGGGGAGGAAAAGGGGAGGGGAGAGGAGAGAAGAGATAGAGAGAGAGAAGGGAGAGAGATCTTATCGTAGTTCAGTCAATGAACTGAACTCAGAGAAAATGTAAAAAAAAATGGTAGCAAAATTGATAAAAAACCTGAAAAAAATACTCATTTAATAATTCAATGTACACGTAATAAGTAATGTGGTTCTTTTTAAATCGGATGGTCCTACAAGGTAGTAATGAGATGGACAGTGCATTACGCATATCCACACCCTGTCCGTGTTTTTTTTTTTTCAAATAGGCTTAAGCATATTTACATACCGTCTCTTCCACATCCCTGTCAACTTCAATTAAGTTCTTCGTCTGGAAGACGTCGACACCTATTCAAGGGTTCGGCCTTGCAATGTCCCAAAACTTCGAGACTGCACTTTGAAAAAAAAAAAAAAAAAAAGGTAATTGTTTTTTTTTTTAATTCGACGAGACGGGCCGTTCCCCGAGCCGTCGATACGATCCCGGTAATTTAGTCGGCCGGTATATGCATAGGCCTAATTATTCATTACAGTAATTAGGATTCCCGGTGTACTTTTTTCCCCCCTCTGAGCATATCGAAGGGCAGGGCCGTCCTTCAATTCTAGTTAGACAACAGATTAATGTCTATAGGAAGGTTTGCGGTGACACCATGTATAAGGTTTCTTAAAGAAGAGGTGTGGTTCTGAACAGAACCTGATTGATGACTATATAGGAGGGTTTGCGGTGACACCATGCATAAGGTCTCTTAAAGAAGAGGTGTGGTTCTGAACAGAACCTGAGTGATGACTCTATAGGAGGGTTTGCGGTGACACCATGCATAAGGTCTCTTAAAGAAGAGGTGTGGTTCTGAACAGAACCTGAGTGATGACTCTATAGGAGGGTTTGCGGTGACACCATGCATAAGGTCTCTTAAAGAAGAGATGTGGTTCTGAACAGAACCTGAGTGATGACTCTATAGGAGGGTTTGCGGTGACACCATGCATAAGGTCTCTTAAAGAAGAGGTATGGTTCTGAACAGAACCTGAGTGATAACTCTATAGGAGGGTTTGCGCCCTTTGCGGTGAAACCATGTATAAGGTCTCTTAAAGAAGAGGTGTGGTTCTGAACAGAACCCGAGTGATAACTCTATAGGAGGGTTTGCGGTGACACCATGCATAAGGTCTCTTAAAGAAGAGGTGTGGTTCTGAACAGAACCTGATTGATGACTCTATAGGAGGGTTTGTGGTGACACCATGCATAAGGTCTCTTGAAGAAGAGGTGTGGTTCTGAAAAGAACCTGAGTGATAACTCTATAGGAGGGTTTGTGGTGACACCATGCATAAGGTCTCTTGAAGAAGAGGTGTGGTTCTGAACAGAACCTGAGTGATAACTCTATAGGAGGGTTTGCGGTGACACCGTGCATAAGGTCTCTTAAAGAAGAGGTGTGGTTCTGAACAGAACCTGATTGATGACTCTATAGGAGGGTTTTTGGTGACACCATGCATAAGGTCTCTTGAAGAAGAGGTGTGGTTCTGAAAAGAACCTGAGTGATGACTCTATAGGAGGGTTTGCGGTGACACCATGCATAAGGTCTCTTAAAGAAGAGGTGTGGTTCTGAAAAGAACCTGAGTAATAACTCAATATGAGGGTTTGCGGTGACATTATGTATAAGGTCTGTTAAAGAAGAGGTGTGGTTCTGAACAGAACCTGAGTGATGACTCTATAGGAGGGTTTGCGGTGACACCATGTATAAGGTCTCTTAAAAAAGAGGTATGGTTCTGAAAAGAACCTGAGTGATAACTCTATATGAGGGTTTGCGGTGACATTATGTATAAGGTCTGTTAAAGAAGAGGTGTGGTTCTGAACAGAACCTGAGTGATGACTCTATAGGAGGGTTTGCGGTGACACCATGTATAAGGTCTCTTAAAAAAGAGGTATGGTTCTGAAAAGAACCTGAGTGATAACTCTATAGGAGGGTTTGCGGTGACACCATGCATAAGGTCTCTTAAAGAAGAGGTGTGGTTCTGAACAGAACCTGAGTGATGACTCTATAGGAGGGTTTGCGGTGACACCATGTATAAGGTCTCTTAAAGAAGAGGTGTGGTTCTGAAAAGAACCTGAGTAATAACTCTATATGAGGGTTTGCGGTGACATTATGTATAAGGTCTGTTAAAGAAGAGGTGTGGTTCTGAACAGAACCTGAGTGATGACTCTATAGGAGGGTTTGCGGTGACACCATGTATAAGGTCTCTTAAAAAAGAGGTATGGTTCTGAAAAGAACCTGAGTGATAACTCTATAGGAGGGTTTGCGGTGACACCATGTATAAGGTCTCTTAAAAAAGAGGTATGGTTCTGAAAAGAACCTGAGTGATGACTCTATAGGAGGGTTTGCGGTGACACCATGCATAAGGTCTCTTGAAGAAGAGGTGTGGTTCTGAACAGAACCTGAGTGATAACTCTATAGGAGGGTTTGCGGTGACACCATGCATAAGGTCTCTTAAAGAAGAGGTGTGGTTCTGAAAAGAACCCGAGTGATAACTCTATAGGAGGGTTTGCGGTGACACCATGCATAAGGTCTCTTAAAGAAGAGGTGTGGTTCTGAACAGAACCTGAGTAATAACTCTATATGAGGGTTTGCGGTGACATTATGTATAAGGTCTGTTAAAGAAGAGGTGGGGTTCTGAACAGAACCTGAGTGATAACTCTATAGGAGGGTTTGCGGTGACACCATGCATAAGGTCTCTTACAGGAGAGATAATGTTTCTGAAAAGAACCTGAGTGATGACTCTAGGTTCTGTGTACATCTATGACCCCCACCCTAAGCGTACCAAAAATAGCGTGTTATACGAAAAAAAATGGCGCGTTGTCAGTCAGGTTCTTTTCAGAACCATACCTCTTCTTTAAAGGCCCAACAGAACATTGGGAAGATCTGAAATGGTCATGATAGAAGATGGTCATGATAGAATCCTCATGTTGAAATCTTACGGTCTGGGATGCTGTACTTCCCTAGAAATCTTCACTCAGACATCTACAAATAGTTATTACATAAACTATTTCTTACACTACAGAATGGTGCGTAAACCGTTGGCGTTTTTGTGCATTTTCTACTTTCTCAGATTACCATTTGAGCTCAAACCTTCGCAGGATTTCTTTTTGGGAACGTTTAATGGTTTAACACACAAACTATGGCAATCTTTTGACCTTTACCAATGTTGTATAGGGCCTTTACGAGACCTTATACACGGTGTCACCGCAAACCATCCATTATTGTCTTGACAGACAACTAACAAGACAGGAAACGGGACAAGAAATACATACACTTAATAACAAAAAAAAACCATTTACAGGTGTAAGTATTCAAGCACGACAG
This sequence comes from Luidia sarsii, assembly GCA_949987565.1. Classification (NCBI taxonomy): domain Eukaryota; kingdom Metazoa; phylum Echinodermata; class Asteroidea; order Paxillosida; family Luidiidae; genus Luidia; species Luidia sarsii. The sequence continues at coordinate 19,452,726 of OX465105.1, read as the reverse complement.
TTACATGCTATCCCTAATTTGGTTCAACTGTAAGCATTTAAACGATATATTTTCAGTTTTTGTAAGTTAATACAAAAACTGTTGCAAACTGCTCACTGACTAAAATGACCCACAATACATGAATCTCAAAAAATAGAGGGCCTGACGTTTCGATCCTAGCAGGACCTTTTTCCCCAAAAGGCAAAGTGACAAGGACAAACACAGACAGTCAGGGGAAGGAAAGCCCTGTTCACACATGACATAGGAGGGACAAAAGGGAAGGGAGTGGGATGCAGATGTACACTGAGAGAGGGGAGATCAAAGGGAAAACAGACAAAAGGGTAGGGAGGATCAAAGGGACGGGAGGGAGGTGGGAGATCAAAGGAGATAGCTACAGGGGAGATGAAAGAAAACAGGTGTTTACGAGGTGTGGATTAGTCGTTCCCTTTTTAGTTTTTAGAGTGATATACACAAATGTTGCAAACTGCTTACGGTACTGACTAAAATTACCAAAATGCAAATCTTAAAATTTAGTGGGCCTGACGTTTCGATCCTAGCAGGACCTTTCTCAAATGCAGAGTTTTGTTGATAAAGATATAGAGAGTGGGTGATGATTTTATGGTATCATCCAGACTATTCAAGATCCACTATCGAGTCCAAGGCATTCTCCTGATGACGGCCAGAGCATACTGGTCGAAAGGTCGAGTTACCACTCAGGTTCTTTTCAGAACCACACCTCTTCTTAATTGAGAGACTATTATATATACACGGTGTCACTGCAAACCTTCCTATACTATGTCATTAATTGTTTTTAACCTCGGTTCCAAGAACACCATGCCACCTCCCCCCCACCCTCGATCCTTCAGAATCCACAGGTCTATTCCGGCTCCCTGTGGGGGAACGAGCCGGGTGACCTTCTTGTAGGTTGTGATCAGGAGAAGGGGAAGCGGGGAGTGGGAAGGACGTGGTAGCCGCTAATACTAATGAGATTTTAACGAAGGCCTCGCCGCCGATGCTCGGGAGAGAAGGATTCGGAGGAGGTGGAGGGGGGGGGGGGGTGGGGGGCCGTGGCAAGGCGGAGCTTTTAGCAAATTAAAACCCCGCCCGATTCCCCCCTTCCTCTCGGCGTTTCATTTCAGCATGAATTATGGTCCGATTTCGTGCCGGTGCGTGATTTTTCTTCTCTCCCTCCTCCTCGCCGTCCTCCTCCTTCTCCTTCTCCTACTCCCCCCCTCCTTCTTCCCCCTCTTTTATTTTCTTCTTGTTCCTCTCACATCGACTGTAGATGACTCTCCCTCTCTCTCTCTCCTCACTCTCCCCTCTCTCTCCCTATTTCTCTCCCTCTTTCTTTCTCTTCCCCCTCTTCCTCTCTTTCCCCTGTCACCATCCACTGTCTTTCTCACTCCCTCTCGCTATCGCTCTCTCATTACCTCCCCCACCCCTCTCTCTATCATTCTTCCCTTTCTCTCTCCTCCTCTCTCTCTCATCTCCCCCTCCCCTTACCCTTTGTCTCCCCCTCTCTCTCATCCCCTTTCTCCCTCCCTCTCTCTCCTTCCCTCTCCCAACTCCCCTATCTCTCTCCCCCTCCTCTCTCCACCCATCTCCCCTTTCCCCCTTCTATCTCCCCTCTCCCCCTCTCTCTCCCACTCTCCCATCACCCCATCTCTTTACCTCTCTTCCCCTTCTCTCTCCACCCATCTCCCCTCACCCCTTCTCCTTCCCTCTCTCTCCTCTCTCCCCTCTCTATCCCTTTCTCTCTTCCTCCCTCCCCACTCCCCCTCTCTTTATCTTTCTTTCCCTTCTCTCTCCACCCATCTCCCCTCTCTCCCTACTCTCCCCTCTCTCCCCCTCTCTCTCTCCCTCTCTATTCCCCCTTTCTTTCCCTCTTCCCCTTCTCCCTTTTCCTCTATCCCTCTCTCTCTCTGCCCCCTCCTCCTATCCCCTGCCCCCTCTCTCTCCCTCCACACTCCCCTCTCTCTATCTCTCCTCCCCTTCTTTCTCCACCCATCTCCCCTCTCCCCCTTCTCCCTTTTCCCCTATCCCTCTCTCTCTGCCCCCTCCTCCTCTTCCGGGCCCCCTGTCTCTCTCTCTTCCGACGAGACAAGTTTGCTCAGGCTATGTCAAGGCTGCCAGGCCGTTGTGAGTTCCATCCATTCCCGCCTCGCCCGTCGCCCGCTTGCCCTCACCCTTTATGCCCACCCTCAGGGATCGGTAAGAACGATACTGTCGGTCATACCCATTCTTCTCTTTCTCGGGGCTCCCTTAAAAAAAAAACCCTCCGAAACCTTTCCAAGCTTCAATCAGTATCATGCCCCTTCTAAACTTGACACAATGAAGGCAATATTAACACCGTAGTCTCGCTCCCTTGCCTTCTCTTCACTGCTCTCACCGTCTGAAGAAGAAGAAGAAAAAAAAACCCCAACCACACACCCACCCCAACCAAGTCACCGCATTATTGGTTTGTTTCAAACGTTGACGCTGCGGGCTCTTTAATTAAAGTCGCTTTCGTGCTTACCCACTCAGCCCTTCGGGTGACTTGAAGCAATACCCCTCGCATCTCCGTTCGGGAAGAGAAGGGGGAGTTTGGGGAGATGGGGGGGGGGTTGTTGTCTAAACTGCGGTGTGGGATGCTCCGTTTATTGGTCGCGGGGAGTTCTTCTCCTCGGTCTCGGGAGGTACCGCCGGAGGACGAGGGTGGGTAACCTTTTTTATCCGTCGCATCTGCGAAAGATTCCCCCGCCGCCGCCCAAAGCTATAAGTCTCTGCTGGCGTCGTGTGTACGATGAATTTTGGTAATGACATTATGCGCACTCCCTGAAAAAGACAAACAAACAGACAGACGCTGGACAAACAAAAGGAATTGCGCAAAACCTGTGTCCAACACTTGGATCTGTGTTTTTTTTTTATTTCAAGTTTGGAGCTTGTTATTGACTTTGACTCATACGATCTAACACTGTATCCTGTATCATTCGATAAATGGTGTATCAGTCGATATTTTTCACCGACGTTGGTCAAAAAGTGCAAGTTGAGCAGCGCTCACATTATTTCATTCACTGAAGGTGTGGTATACTGGACGTATATTAATGACAATTTACTGTTTCTTAATTCTAATGTTAAGCGCCTGGGAGCATTAACCACCCAAATGGCTTTGGCGCTATATAAATGTGCAATATTATTATTTTATTATTATTAATAGGCATTGTGTGCTCAGTGCTTTGCGCGATTGCCCGGTGAAAATAAAATACACAGGCAGCTCGGTGCGGGATTCGAACCTTTGACTTGTGCTTTCGAGAGCAGATGCCTTACCCACTGGACCACTTAACTGGTCGAGCTCGTGCGGTGAGTTCGAATCCGCATTTTCTCAGCGGACTTATTAAAATCAGTATTGCCAACGATTTGGGGAATGGGTAAATTTCTTCTGGAAGATCTCTCAATAGATGACTCAATAGTTGTTTTTTTTCGTTTATAATTAGGCTACAATAAAGCTATCCTAGGTTAAGGACTAATGGCTAAGGAAGGAAAGAGATAGGGAGGAATTCGAGTTTTTTGTTAAACTTGTGGAGGTTTTTCTTTCCTGCTTTATATGCGATCTCAGTTTTGGACTCTTGTCAAAAAGATCATCGGTTGGGTATCAGATAATTTGACCCGTCCGATGTCGTTTCCACCGGATAGCCATCGTGAATTTTTCACCCCAGAGTCCAGTACAATCAGCTTTCTACCGGGGGAAATTTTATCGGTCGGATGAATTCAACCGGCACTCAACCGATGATCTTTTTGACAAGAGACCTTAGTAACCTGCAACCATCACTTTCAAGGCGACAAATTCCACACCCAAAAGTTCCTCAGGTCTTGTAACTATATGTATATACTCCAAATTGTCGATTTGACCTTCATCTCTCATTTTCTGTTTTCCTTCATCTCTCATTTTCTGTTCTATTGGATTTTCTGCTAATTTCCCCCCAGAAAAAAAATTCCCCAAAATGTGTATAGTCGTCCAAGCCGAATTTCTGCAAGGATTTGGGATAGCATTCTTCCACTTCCACAGCCAAATAGGGCCACATTCTAAAGCCTCATAATAATTATTATTTTCCGATTGACACACGGAACTTAACTGAACTCCCGCATTGTCTCAAGCTTAACTTATTCTACAACGTATCAGTTAATTTGACTCCAAAGGCCCCTTATTAAAAAATAATATAATTGTGGGTTCACACTCGGCGGAGCCATCTTGTATTGATTAACACTGACCTGCAACCAGGGAGGTGCACAACAATAAAACGAGCTCCCATTGAACACTGTACAAAAACACTCACTTTCAAAGCCAATTATTCCACACCCAAAAGTCTCTCAGTTCTCGTAGCTATACTGAAAATTGTAGTTTGGACCTTCATCTCTCAGATTCTTTTAAAATTTAGTGCCCTTAGTCGATTAGATTTTTTTGCTAATTACCCCCAGAAAAAAAACAACCCAAAATGTCTTGCCGTCCAAGCCGAATTTCTGCAAGGATTTTGGGATGGACCCCTCCACTTCTACAGCCATATATGGCCACATTTAAAGCCGGATATGGTCCAAATGACATACCAAATTGAAGAGTGAACCCCCAGGTTGTCCTAAGTGTCACTTATTCTACAATGTATCAGTTAATTAGCCTCCAAAGACCCCTTTTGTTGTGGGTCCACACTTTATGATAATCAGCTCGGCGGAGCCATCTTGGATGGATTTTGTGTGCTGCACCCATTGGGGTGCAGTAAAACGTGAAGTGCGCCCTCATCGGAATCGGGTCCACCTCGCTCGGCGCGTAACGGTGTGTTAGCGGGTGGGGTGTCTTCAAGTCGCCGCGGACGGCGACAGCGTGACGGATGAAGGGACAGGGTCCACTGGACTCCTGAATCAACGCCCCCTCTCTCTCCCTCATCAAGACTTCTATTTTATTTATCACGGGAAGGTAGAGGGCAACGACACGTCAAGCACTTTCAATCGAGCTGAGTTTTGGTTTATTTTGGCCCGTCACCGCAAAGAATATACACACCGAAGTCACTATGGCAACACTTTAAAGATTCGGAGTGCCGACATGTTTTTGCCGCAAAGGACCTCTTTATCGTCTTGGACATAACGGGATTGGGGCCCGTTTCGGAATTCGACGAAGGAAAATAAATTCCGACGAGGATATAAGAGAGAAGTGCAGACCCCCGCCGCGGATATTGGTTGATTCCATTATTTGTCTGATCACATTATGCTTTGACGTTGGTCTGTGGGCAGTTCCCTTTCCTCGGCCTCCGCCACCCTTCCCTGTATACTCATTTAGATGTCAGAGTAAACATGGTTTGAATTAATCAGACGGCCTTTTCAATTCCGCGCGGCTTGCCCCTTTCTCTCCCCCTCTCTTTCTGTCTCTCTCCACCCCCTCTCTCCCTCTCTCCCCTCTCTTTCTGTCTCTCTCCAACCCCTCTCTCCCCTCTATTTCTGTCTCTCTCCACCCCTCTCTCCCCTCTATTTCTGTCTCTCTCCACCCCTCTCTCCCCTCTATTTCTGTCTCTCTCCACCCCTCTCTCCCCTCTATTTCTGTCTCTCTCCACCCCCTCTCTCCCCTCTCTTTCTGTCTTCTCCACCCCATCTCTCCCCTCTCTTTCTGTCTCCCCCTCTCCACCTTTCTCTCTTCTCTCCACCGTCTGTCTGTCTCCCCACCCCCTCTCGCTCCTCTCTTTCTGTCTTCTCCACCCCTCTCTCCCTCTCTCCCCTCTCTTTTTGTCTTCCCCACTCCTCTCTCCCTCTCTTCCTGTCTCCCTTCTCCACCCTCTCTCTCTTCTCTCCACTTTCTGTCTGTCTCTCCCCACCCCTCTCTCCCTCTTTCTGTCTTCTCCACCCTCTCTCCCCCTCTCTTGTCTCTCCACTACCTGTCTGTTTCTCTCTCTCTGTCTGTCTCTGCCTCTGTTTTTGTCTCTGTCTGTTTGTCCGTCTCTCTCTGTTGCCCTGTCACTCTCTGTCCCTCTGTCCCTCTCTGTTGCTCTATGTCCCCCTCTCTCCCACCCTCCCTCCCTCCCTCCCTCCCTACCTCCCTCCCTCCCACCCCCTCCCTCCCTCCCTCCCTCCCTCCCTACCTCCCTCCCTCCCTCCGTCCCTCCGTCCCTCCGTCCCTCCCTCCCCTCACTCTCTCTCTGTCCAATAGCAACGGGATTATTCGATTACGTAGTTAAGATGAGTTGCCCTTATTTTTTTTTCTCTTTGCATATAATAGCGTAAGCACCTCGCGGAATGACGTTGGACCATCTATCGGCCACGCTCGACCGCTCGCGCTGGAGTCCCGTCGGTAGACGAGAACGAAGGAGTGAGAAAAAAAAAACCCAACCCACCCCAACCAAACCAAACCCAATCCGTCGCCGTTCATTAGAAGACTCGCCGCTGGCTTCGCTCCAGAGCTCGCCGGTGTCGCGTCCCACGATTGGGCGACGTAGTCCCCCCTCCATCTACACCTGGATCATTCTCTACGCGCACTGCCATGGCGCGGACTCCTCGCGTTTAGCACACACACACACACGCGCACGCACGCACACACGCACACACACGATCGCAGAGCACCGACCACAAGAGGTGGACTTCGCCAAAAAGCGGCCCAACAAAACCAAACAAACAAACAAACAAACAAAGGCGAACAAGAAGAGACGGGGAGACGGCCCGTGATCTGACGAGCCGGACGCGAGGAATGAGTCGACCAAGTCGGAGGTGAACGCCGAGGAAGATGCTTGTGGAATCTCAGCGGTTAGTCTAGGAGTCTCTCTCTCTTTTTTTTTTCCCGGTGTTTTTTTTGTGTTTTTTTTTGGAAGGCGGCTTGGATTGTGGAAGCCCCAGTATCACCTCGACTCTTATTCACGACTGTGATGTTTGCGGAGTTTTTCACCGGCGCTCGCTCGGCCGCCCGCTGGGAGATAATGCGTCCGACTTATTTTGCCTCACGTCTCTGAGTCGAGCTGGACACAGAGAGAGGGAGAGAGAGAGAGATAGAGAGAGAGATAGAGAGAGAGTGAGAGAGATAGAGAGAGAGAGAGAAGAGAGAGAGAGAGAGAGAGAGGAGGGAGAGAGAAGAGAGAGAGAGATAGAGAGAGAGAACGAGAGAAGAGAGAGAGAGAGAGAGAGAGAGAGAGAGAGAGGAGGGAGAGAGAAGAGAGAAAGAGAGAGAGAGAGAGAGAGAGAGAGAACGAGAGAGAGAGAGAGAGAGAGAAAGAGGGGGAGAGAGAGTGGGAGAGAGAGAGAAAAAAAAACCCAACTGGCTGGAGCAGAGAGCAGAGGATAGCGGAGAGATTTTGTGTTTCCCCTCATCCAGCCCAACTTCTCCCTCACTCCCTCCGTCTAGGGGTGTCCGGGATTTGGAGAGAAAAAAACCCCCACCCCATCGTTTATGAGGGACAGCGAATCGTCAGACGTTATTCCACAAGCACGCAGCTAGCTACACGCTACATACACGCACACACGCACAGAGGCAGAGACGAGCTGAGAGTACGTTGATCAGCGGCGGGACTTAAATTGGCTCAACCTGCGTGACTGCCACATCGCTCCGGTCATTTTGGGTGGCCAATTTTTCCAGCGGCTGCGGTTTTCCTTTTTTTCCCTTTCCTCCCTTCCTTCCCTCTCTTTTTTTTTTGCGTGCGTGTGAAGGCCGTGATCTTGTTGGTGCTTTGGATATTAATACTCCGTATTCTGATCTTTGTCTCTTTCTTTCTCTCGCTCCCCACCCTCACCTCTATCCCTCTCTGTCTCCCCCCTCTCTCTCCCCCTCTCTCTCTCCCCTCTCTTACTCCCCCTCTCCCCTCTCTCCCCCCTCTCTCCCTTTCTCCCGGTGGAGCCAGCGAGTGGACATTTTGAGAGCGCCAGCTTCGACCACCTAATTGGACAGCGTCTTCGGCGGCCCTGTCGGCGAATAGCGACATGAGGCGGGAACCCGTGTGATTTCGTGCCGGCTGCTGATTCTCCCCGAAACGACAGGCACCGCTCCACCCCCACCTCCTACACGCCTCCACCCCCCTGCCTGCTTCCCGTGCGAGGACACTACTGAGATTGCAATCCTTGCTCAAAACCAAGAACCTCCCACCAAGAAGAAGAAGAAGAAGAAGAAGAAGAAGAAGAGAGAGAGAGAGGAAGACAAAAAAAACCTAGAAAGGAAATCGACGAAATCGATTCTTGCACGGTGCGGACGCGCGAGCTTGGATCGGTGAGAGGCATATCCTGATTAGGCCATGGATTCTTCCGCCGTCGTTTGAAAACCGCCGCTGTCGCCGAGAAAAAAAGCGGCTTCTGAGAGGACATCTCCCCCTCCCCCCTCCGCCGCCGCCTCCTCCGAGCGTCGGTCGGCAGCCCGAGAATCCGTTGTTGCCTGTTTTGTTTTGTTTTTGGGGGGTATTTTCGTCCGGAGAATAGCTGTTTGCGTGCTTTACTCCCCCCGGCGGAGCGCCGCTCGGAGAGGAGGGAGGAAAGCGAGGAGGGCCACGATGGGGAAAGGTTTGGATAACTTCGGCGCCCGGATCGGCTCCTACATGGGCATGATGTCGGACCAGTTCTTCGACTACGACACGCCCAAGATGGTGCAGATCAAGAGCAAGAAGGTGGGGCTGATCAACCGCGTGGTCCAGATCTGCGTCATCGCCTACGTGGTCATGTAAGTCCCTTTTTGTTTTGTCTTTGGCCGTTTTTTTTTCTTTTCTTTTTTTCGAAATGAAGGCTTTCAAAGGCTCAGGCTTCGTCTCCGTCTGACAAAACCTGAAAATCCAGGTTGCGTTTTGTTTCCGAATTTGAAGGTTGTGTTGGCTTGATAGGTATACAGGGTAGTCCCCAAGAAACTGGGGCCAAACGCTCGGTTTTTGTTTAAATGCCTGTTGTATTATAACGAGTAAGACATTATGACCGAAGCCCGAGCCTAAGCCTTCATTTCGAAAACAGCCTTAATTCTGACCCAATTTCCCCACCCTTCCCCCCAGACAGATTATACAAAAACCGTTGGGCAGATGATCGTATGCTCAGATCTCATCTTGAAAATTAATTTTGACCGAAAACCATCCAACAGTTGGGATTTTTCATCACCGAAATGATATGATTTTTTGCGTTGAGAAGAATGTAAATTAATGACGCAATTCTGACCACTCTAACCAGACTTTAGAAAAATCTTGAGCACATGATTATGCGCTCAGGCCTTATAATCCAGAAATGTTGGGATTCTCAGATTAATTTTCACCGAACACCATCCGACATTTGGGCTTTCATCAACGAAATAATATTTTATGTTTGGCGACAAGAAGAATGCGATTCGTTGAGGGTTTGCCTAAATCGGCGTGCTTTCCCTGATTGTACGCGGGGATAAAAGTCAGAGGCAGTTCGGGCGGGATTCGAAGCCGCGACTCCCGCTTTCTAGAGCAGACGTCTGGACCACTGGACCACCGAGCTGGTCGAGATCGTGCGGTGGATTTTAAATCTGTACAGCAGGCCTGCACCGCGTATGTAATTGTATTCTATACAATGTAACTGTATCTATAATTACATCATTTAATATCGTAGATACAATTTAATTTTGCGTCTAGGATCAGATAATGCAATTCTATGAAATCTTACCCCACTGGACGTCTAGTAGAGGTTTTTTTTCATCAACCAATGATGCAAGCAGTCGATATTCTGAGAAATATTGGCGGATTTTTGTTGTTGTAAACCATTGCCCAAATTTTTTTTTACAAGCTCTGATTATAAAATTCTCTCTGCTCGTTATAAATAATGAAGTGCTATCTCTTGATTTAATGACTGACCAACTTGCCGTTGATGACTTTGAAAATGGACATAAATCACGTATTATAAGTGACGGGAATGATCATAAATCAACGATGAAGGACCACATTATTGTCCAAAAAAGAGGAAGATTGTCACAAAGTACTTCAAGACAAGATTGGCCAGACAACGTGCATCCAATTACCATTTTTCTCCGACAGTTGCATAAATTTTGAATCCAGAATTGATTCAAAATGTCGCAGTCGCTCCCCCCATTACTTTGATCTGATAATCTGAGAAACACACGTCAGGCAGTAGAGAGAGAGAGGGAGAGAGAGGGGAGGTGGGGGAATTTGACATTTCTATCCTAATGGAACCAAGGTCAACCTATTCGGGCCGAAATGTCAGTCGCAGGCACTCTAATTTGTTTATAATCTGCATAATAATGTTATTCTAATTCCGAACGGTGTTGGAGGGAGAGCGGGCATCTGTGATGAATGAGGAATCGCGAACGAGGGGACGATTGTCAGATAGCCGGGAGCTTCTTATATAATGTATACACTTATTGCAGAGTTGCAATAAAGGTGGACATAATAATCGGCTGGATTAGTGTGGGGAAAAAAAACCCACATCGATGACTCGCGGATCCGATTGGGACATTATCTGAATGTGAATTTATTATTCGCCACTCATAAAAAAAATAACAATACAAGACATTGGTTCGTTGCTCTGCTAAAAAAAAATCAACAAAAATGTAAAAAAAAACCAGTAGAATAATAACAAGAATACAAGCATGCCAGAAAACAGTCATAAAATACATACAAAGATATCGAAGAATAAAAAAAAACCGCAGTGGCTGTTGTTACGGCAGTCGTCCATGTGGTTCCCTGACTTCACAGTATTTGTCAGGATGTTTAGCTCTTGGAACCAGACTATCGGCTAATAGACTGGCTCAACCAGCCTGCAATGCTGACGAAATACAATCAAGTCAGGGAACCACACGGACGACTGCCGTAACAACAGCCACTGCGTAAAAAAAAACCAGCGTGAAAGCACTACACTGAGTTGTTCAGCTCCCGCACCGACCGCCGTTAGCTTCTCTTTTAGTCTTGGCATCTATACAGCTCTATATTTATAAGGTAAAAGTTGGGTACAGAGCATTGTCAGGGTGTGACCGGTCCTGTGCTATTGTCTACTTTGCTATTTGAGGTTATGTAACATTCCTCTGTGCGCCCTTGGATTTGCGCATCCCAGGTTTCTGTGCAAGCTGTACCCAGGTGAAGCTTTCACTAGTCTCCGTGCAGCCTCTCAAAGGCAAGGAAGTTTGACCCGCTGTTTATAAATCAGATAAAATTTGTTAATCTCTATTTATGTTTAGAGGTAGTCACTCTCGCGAAACGGTTGCCACAAGATGTCTTTTTTTTTTTTTTTTTTTTTTTTAACATTTCGGCTCATTGTGAGATGGGTATGTTGACCTCTTGGCCCGAAGGGTCACCCGGTCTCACTCTCCGTCCAAGTGGACTCGTAAAAGGGGCTGGATGGCTCGGGTGGTTGGAGCGCCTGCCGGGTCAGGGCAGAGGTCTCTGGTTCAAATCCCGGCCCAGTCAAACTCTCTTGGCGAATCTCATAAATTGGTAAAAATAAATACCTGTGACTTGTTTTCTTTTTGTTTATCACAACCCAATGGCTTTTCCCCCGCGTAGAGCCCCTACAAAACATTGGTAAGATCTAAAAACAGAAATGTTCACAGATTTACATAAAACTATATACAGTTTGAAGATGGTTATAGTAGAAACCTCGCACTGAAATATTTCTGCTTAAAATGATGTATTTTTGGAGAAAAGAGTAAAAGAAATCGTTTACGTCTCACCCCTAGATCTAAACAATTTTTCGGAACAATACGTTGAATGCTGCATTTTCGTGAAACGAATGAAGCGGCTTTTCACTATTTTCTCGAGACTCGGTTGGCGGATTAAGCTGAAATGTTCACAGGCGTGCTATGTCATGCATAATGTTGGATCAGACAACGTATGAATGCTATTCTTTGACCTCGACCTTTGAAGTCTCTCTTTGTCCGTTGTCGGACACTGCGCTGCTATGACAACAGTTGACGTCAACCTTCCCTATATATCAACTGCCAGACGGGATGCAGCTGAGCAACTCAGTCCTCTAGTCTTGTCTCTATCTTGAGAACCAAGATGTTGCTGGTCTTCCTCAACGCCTTTTGCCTTCTATATTTCCCTGAATAAGTTTGTCTTTTCCCATACAATTGTATCTAATCATAAAGCCCAGATAATCTTCATTTCCTTATTTCCATATCTTTACGAAACAAGACCCTTTTCCAAGACCCGTTCACATTTTGTTTTGCGTTCTTCCCATGGAAATTGTTCAGACCCCACGGTAGCGCCAAATTCCCAGTTTTAAAGCATCCTCTTTCCGACAGAATGCCTTCCCGATTGCCCATGTTTTAAACTACTAGGCATGATACTCCCTTTGAAAAAGGTCCTGCTAGGATCGAAACGTCAGCCTCTTCCTATTTCACGAGCGATGGGTCTTTGACAAGTAACGGCGTTGCGGCAGCACCGTGCAAATTTCTCCTTCGTGAGTGTGTGTGGTTCTGAAAAGAACCGGAAGAACTACATTACTTATTCTGCCACTCCGACTATGAAAACATCCATAATCTCATCTGATAAGTCTCTGTTTGACTTAAATTGAAAAAGACTGCATCCACTTTCTGTGATCCCCGAGCTGTTGTTTACAACAAATTGGTTGTTTGCATTTGAAAAATGAAAGCGGGGGTTTGATCCCTGGAGATACACGGCAGTTAATGGTTGAATTGCTTCTGACTGGCGCCCCCCCCCCATCCCGGCAAAGACTAATCGACGATTAGGGAAAGCCACCATCTGAGGGCTGGATAGCTCAGGTGGGAAGAGCACTGGTACGTTATTCCAGAGGTCTCGGGTTTAAGTCCCGGTTCAGTCAAAGTTTTCTTTGCCAATTTCTTCAATCTAATGAGTCTTTGTTAGAGATATGGGAAAGATCATCTTGTTAACAGTCGTCCGGGAAGAAAAACTAACACGGTTCTGGGGGTTTACTCGTGAACGGGCTTGCCGTCCCTTGAAAAGCAATTACTTGGTGAGGGCGTGCTATTTTCTGGTTCGCCTGCCGCGTTCGGTGCGATTTGATCCGCCTGGTTGAAGACTAGCGCAGCACACCGGCGACCATCTCCACCACCGCCTGTCGTGAACCTCGCGCAACAACCGTCTCGCCGAGAACGCCCATTCTGTTCCGCGAGATTCTCCGTCGGCTTTGGTAGAGCGATTTCGGCCATGAGTTCTCGGGGCCACAAGTTATTGCGCGATGTATACGCGGTGCGGTGTGACGTGTTATGCCCAGCCACCCCCACTTGTTATGTAGCTAGTCTCATCTCAAGTCGTTTAAACTGGAACAGTTGCCAATTCTGTCGACATCCTCGCGCCTTGGGTCTTTTGAAAGTGAGTGTCCGCTCCGAGAAGAGCCGGTAAACTCCAGATGGACATTTTTGAAAAGTTTGCTCGGATGTGCCCAGAACGAAGATTCTCATTCGTTGACACCATGGGAAATATCTTTTCCCAGAATGAGTGTGGGGCGGCTCCCTTGAAGAGCCAGTAGACTGAACGTTTCGGGCACTTTGTAGTCTGTCCGACGTCAGAAGACTGCTGGATTCCATCGGTTGGCCGAGCTACGTCGTGCTCCGTCGCCTCAAAAACTATACTGTGAAGTTAGATAAGACTTGAAGATTTGCATGGTGGAAGTAGTAAGTGGAAAGTTTGCGGTGACACCGTGTAGGCCTAACACGTCTCTTTCGAGAAGGAGTGTGTTCTGCGCCCGGGCAGAGTACACACTACCCGAAACGTTGAGTTACTGGGTCTGTTCAGATCAAGTCACACTCCTCGAATTTGTCTTACTTCCTGAACTTGTCTTGAACTTTTAATGTAAATCAAAGCTAGGATCGAAACGTCAGGCCCACTAAATTTTGCGAATTTGCATTTTGGTAATTTTAGTCAGTGAGCAGTTTGCAACATCGTTTGTAAATCACTGTAAATCAAAGTAGTCACATGACGGTCTGCTGCGTGTTCGCGCCTGCGTGATTACACCATGCTGCGGTTTCGTCCGATGGGGTGTACCACGCAATCGAGGTCCTTCTGAAATGAATGTCCTTTCAAGGCATCCGTACAGGCCACTTCGGGCAGCGTGCAATGGGCCCCCCTCTTCACGCGGGCCGACTTCCAATAACGCCTGTCATAATAAGCCGCCATAATGGAAAATGCTCAATCCCTCGACTTAAGGCGCGGCTAAGCGCTAATCTGTTTTACTAGGGGCTTAGGAAGTCGAGCTGCACGGGTCAATCTGTGCCGCAGATGGTCGCTGACCGGTGACTGAGGGGGACGGTCCGAAGTGACCAGCGGCGTCGGGTATTTCACAGAGAGAGTGAGAGAGAGAGAGAGAGAGAGAGAGAGAGCTTCCGCACCGTGGGGAATTGCGGGCGAAGCTCTAATCTGACCAACGTCGCTGCGAGGTTGTGGATATTGCTGATGATGGGTAGCGAGGCAGCGGGTGTTGGAAATAATAATTACTCGCTAACCTATCGTCTGGCTGTTTTGGATTCGCGCTTTAGCTGTGTGAGGACTGCGACTGTACTTAGTTTCGGCCGCGTTTTGTGTTACGTTTGAGCCGCGTTTGGAGGATGAGATTAAAATGTGCTAGGTTGGAGTTTGGACTGCATGAGTTTGGACTGAGTTGAGATGCGTTTGGATGCGTTCGGAGTGCGTTGGGCTGTGTTCGGAGCGAGATTCAAAATGAGCTAGGTTGGAGTTTGGACTGAGTTGGGTTGCGTTTGGATGTGTTCGGGCTGCGTTGGGCGGCGTTTGAGCTGCGTTAGTGCTGAGATTCAAATGAATTTTGGATGAGTTTGGTCTGAGAGTGGAATGCGTTTGGACTGAGCTTGGGCTGAGATTCAAATTAGTTTGAGCTGAGTTTGTGAGGCGGCGTTTGGGGCTGCGTTTTGGTAGCGTTGGGGCAGCACTCGGTCAGAGTTTGGACAGCGTTCGGTCAGCTTTTGGGTATAGCGTTGGGGCAGCGTTTGGGTAGCGTTGGGATGCGTTCGGTCAGAGTTGGTGCAGCGTTTGGTCAGCGTTTGAGTGGCGTTGGGTACCGTTCGTTGGGGCTGCATTTGGGCTGCCTTTAAGTAGCGTTGTGGCTGGTGTTTGAGCAGCGTTTGGACCGCGGTCTAAGTATAGGACGATTGATCTTGCGTTGGAAACTTGTCTTATACCAAGCGATCCTGTGCGTTTATGTGGCTTGCTCGCTCAATATACAAACAGACCCAATTGCATTACGTACAATGTATGCTCTGTCAGCATTGGTAACATTGGAAGCTCAGAGAGCCGTGTGTGATCGATATATCGTGATCAATAATCATTATGATCGTCTGTATGGAATGATCAATACCAAACGACCTTATTTGATTAATGATGCCCTTACCAATACCAGCATGTAGTGAAGAAAGAAATGAGGGCGGGGTTAGACACGGCTCTTCGTGGGGGCGTGGCTTCCAGACTTGGTGTATTGGAGGGGGCATTCTAAAGATGTTTGTTTGTTTAACCCCTGATGCATTCCCACAGAATGTGCCTCTTGAAATTTCCCCAGATATCTCGACGGGAATCTTGTCAGCACTCTTTGAATTCCTTCGCCTCCTGCTTACGGTATCGCATCTCAGATCTCAAATTTCTTTCATGTGAAAACATTGACGTTTTTCGTTCTATCTTCCATGTTGGCCGCACGCACTGAAAATAATTGTTTATTCTCGATCTACCACGCTCAATATGAAACAAACCCCCCGTCGCTCGACGGTAGATACGGCAGACTCGCATCGCTTCCTTATCTAAACACGCCAACAGTTGGATTGTATAGACTCCCCTCCCCCCGCCGAAAAAAGAAAAATCGACCACTCAACATACTCTCACGTCCTTGACAAAATAACTTTGAAGAGTCGTCCAGGATATTTTTATAATGAACGCGTCCCTCGACACAAGAGTGGCGGGTGGGACCACGGTGGGACGAGGGAGGCTGCCAGATGCGATGTTGGTTGGCCAAGTAGTGATTCCTACTTCTTCTTCGTCTTCTTCTCCTCCTCCTCCTCCTCATCCCCCTCTCCCTCCTCCTCCCGTCACCCTCCCCCTCTTCCCCCTCATCCACCTCCTCCTCTTTCTTTTTCATCATCTCCTCCTCCTCCTCTTCCTCCTCCTTCTCCCCTCTTCCTCCTCCCCTCTTTCTCCTCCTCCTCCCCCTCAAAAAAGTATTGTTCTTCTCCTTCTTCTGCTTCTTCTTCTTCTTCTTCTTCTTCTTCTTCTTCTTCTTCTTCTTCTTCTTCTTCTTCTTCTTCTTCTTCTTCTTCTTCTTCTTCTTCTTCTTCTTCTTCTCCGCCTCCCCTCTTCCTCCTCCTCCCCTCCCCCCCTCTTTCTTCTTCTTCTTCATCATCTCCTCCTCCTCCTCCTCCCCCTCTTCCTCCTCATCTCCTCCTTCTCTTTCTCTTCTTCTTCTTCTTCTTCTTCTTCTTCTTCTTCTTCTTCTTTTTTCTTCTTCTCCTCCTCCTTCTAATCGTGGCAGTTGTTCAGGGCGATAGTTGTAAATTTCTGTTGATATAAAACTGACATGGTTGATGTAAACCCTTTAATCTTATCTGTCCTATCCCTTTGCGAACTACTGTACCTTTTCTTTTCTGTCTTTTTCCGTTCTGAGACTCGGACAGCTGCTCGCTTTGGCGAGACATGGGTGTTCCCACTGTCTCCAGACTCAGACCACCCCCCATCCTCCCCATACAGTTTATACCCACTTCTCCTCTTTCTCTGTTCACCCTTAATTACAATGTATGTATTAGTTAAAGATAATCTTATGTAATGTTTTTTTTCAAGTTTCAAAAATTGTTACTTACTTCTTAACTAATGCAACTTAACGATTATGAGACCTTCTTTGGAGACAGCTGCTCGCTTTAGCGAGACGTGGTGTATTACCTCTGTCTCCTTTGAGATCTTATTCATATAAATATCATTTATTTTATTTACAATTATATTAATAATAATAATCATCATAATAATAAAATTTATAATTACTATTGTAATTTATAATTACCTACTGATGTAATTTAATTTTGGTGCGGGACCTTTGCCGGAGACAGCAGCTCGCTCTTGCGAGACATGGTGTAATACCTCTGTGTTCAGCTGAAATCCCCAAACCTCCTTAATTTCAAACACAACTCTTTTACTGGTTTAAACTTGTATATTTCTGTTTATTCTGTTCATTGTCATGTATTATGTATTTTCATTATGTATATTCATTATTTATTTCCTTGTATGTTGATTCATGTCAAATGGATTGCAATAAAGTTTCCATTTGAAAAGTCAAAAAAAAAGTCTTCTTCTTCTTCTTCTTCTTCTTCTTCTTCTTCTTCTTCTTCTTCTTCTTCTTCTTCTTCTTTTTTCTTCTTCTCCTCCTCCTTCTAATCGTGGCAGTTTTTCAGGGCGATAGTTGTAAATTTCTGTTGATATAATTTTGTATAGTTTCTATTACTGTCAAAGGAAATAAAGTACTCCTTTGAAAGGTCTTCTGCTTCTTCGTCGTCTTCTTGCTGTTTTTTTTCCGCCGATTAACAATGTTTTTATAGAGGGAGGATTTGTCCCTCGAGGAACGACCTGACGTATCCGTTACTGTTTTCCTTCTGGGTCGGGCGCTGTACGCGATTGGTTCGCGGCACATAATGTCCGGGCACCGGCAGTGCATTAAACACTCACGCTGCGAAAGTGTGGGTCAGATCTCGCCTGACGACGCCGGGGCGTGTCATATATCCAACGAGCGGATCCATCTTTTACAGAGCAGCGCAGAAAATAATTGCAGGCCCACATTACCGGATGCGACCCAAATGCATAATTTTTTTAGAAGGGCCTTGCGTTTCCCTGTCACACTAGGGACCTTTTATGTTTTGTCTGGCTTTGATAAAAAGGTCCTGCTAGGGTCGAAACATCAGGCTCCTTAAAGGAACTGCGGATAAATTTATACCCAGGACAATATTAGCTCGATTTGGTTGGACTTTAGCCATTAGTGGGCCAGTTAATAATTCGATTGCTTCAGTGCTGCGTACGCGTTGTGTAGAATGATGGGGACATTCACATTATGCGAGCTAGTAATTCTCAGCTTTAACCCAAATATTGGTTCGATTTTACCGATCCAAAAGTGATGAAAGATGTTGCAAATGTTTCGCCTTTGAGTAAGGTTCTGTTTGTACCGAAACCAAGGGGGAAATAGATAGGAATGGCACTATAGGATAGGATAAGAAGGGAAAAAGGCAAGGACACCGGTAGACAGACTGGGGTGAGATGAGAGTGAAGGGCAAGCAGTAGGGAAGGGATTGAAGGAGGAAAATTGGTACACTGTAAAAACGAACTCCACCTCATGCACTTCTGCAATGGCACATATTTGTCCCAGAACCATGAACACTTGAGGCACCTATACTGCACTTCATGCACATGAAATACTGTAGCTCAAGCACATGTGGTATTGTAATCACTTGAGCAAAAATCGGATGAGGTGCATGAAGTGCTTCATGTACAAGAACATCTCCCTATTTACTGTACCTGAAGCACATGGAGTGAAAGTGAGCATCACCTCGTGCGCATGTATCGTGCACCATGTGTCTCAACATACTTCATCCATGTGCATGATGTGAGCACCATTCTTACAGTGTAGATAGACCAGGGTTAGATCAAAGGGAATGGCAGGCTGTAGGGAAGGGATCAAAGGAGGAAAGCTGGTAGACAGACCAGGGTGAGATCAAAGGGAAGGGCAAGCTGTTGGGAAGGGATCAAAGGAGGAAAGCTGGTAGACAGACCAGGGTGAGATGAGAGGGAAGGGCAAGCAGTAGGGAAGGGATTGAATGAGGAAAGCTGGTAGACAGACCAGGGTGAGATGAGAGGGAAGGGCAAGTAGTATAGAAGGGATCAGAGGAGGAAAGCTGGTAGACAGACCAGGATGAGATCAAAGGGAAGGGCAAGCAGTAGGGAAGGGATCAAAGGAGGAATGCTGGTATATAGACAGACCAGGGTGAGTTCAAAGGGAAGGGCAAGCAGTATGATAGGGATGAAAGGAGGAAAGCTGGTAGACAGACCAGGATGAGATGAAAGTGAAAGCGAAAGCAGTAGGGAAGAGATTACATGAGGAAAGCTGGTAGACAGACCAGAGTGAGTTCAAATGGAGGGGCAAGCAGCAGGGAAGGGATTACATGAGGAAAGCTGGTAGACAGACCAGAGTGAGTTCAAATGGAGGGGCAAGCAGCAGGGAAGGGATTAAATGAGGAAAGCTGGTTGACAGACTATACTTCAAAAGAGGAGTATGTCCCTGAGAAGCAGTATCATTGGTAATTGGTAAACATTACAGAGTTCTTAGTATAAAGTACTCCCTATACTCTCCGAGAACACCTGGGTGTTCACAGTCATTATGTGCCGTGACTTGTTCGTGGCGACCTCGCCATATCAGGACGTCAATGTCTCGCTCGCCGAATTAATGCCCGCCTAATGGAATCTGTGGGATGTTCGGCCGAACGTTGTGATTGAGGCCGGACACCGAATTTACCCCGTGCGATGCGCCGGTGCGGTCGGCCGTGGCGCGCACAACCAATTCGCTGCTCAGTAATCGAATTGCGTTTAGATGTGCCCGGCTGGGCAAGGGGAAGGAAAAGAGGGAGGGAGGTAGGTACGGCGTCCCCGAGCGTATACACCCTAACTCGGCGCGCTTCGTCTTCTATCTATTTTTTCATCAGGTCGGTTTCGGCTCCTGGTGACCATGTTGACAAGTAGCCTCCATGCTGATCTGTCCGTTGTTGTTCGAATTATCTCTATGGGGGTCGGCCCACTCTTGCCAGAATGTTGTCCCACCATCTTGTTCTTGGTCTTCCGCGTCCCCTTTTGCCCTCCATCTTTCCTTGCATGATAATCTTTTCAAGGCTGTTGTCAGCTCTCATGATATGACCGAAGTAAGTCAATCTACCCTTGTCTATGAAGTTCAGAAGAGATTTTTTAGTGTTTACTTGATTCAAGACCCAGCTGTTTGTTTTCCTTGCAGTCCATGGAATTCGGAGAAGCCTCCTCCACACCCAAAGTTCAAAAGATTATATTCTATTCTGATCTGCCTTCTTCAAAATCCAGCTTTCACTACAATAGGTCACGACAGGGAATACCAATGTCTGAACCAGCTTGATTTTCAAGCCACGGGACACGTCTCTATCTTTCATGACCCTCTCCAGTTTTCCCATGTTTACTTTTCCCATTGCTATTCTCAAGGCTTCGCCTTGCCGGTGGAAAAATTGTGAGGGTTTCGGAAATACGGCCGAGACAATCGAACTGCAGGCCACAGTGCAGTCAAATGAAATACTGTAAGGTGAAGCACACAATCGTGAGTAAGACGAACTACAGTAGTAACTTTCACACATTTTTTGAAAACAAAATGGCAGAGAAAACTTGGACAGGACCGGGATTCGAACCCGAGACCTTCGGCGTTGCGTTTGCGTTAATTTTCTTTACTTTGCATGTGAATGAAAGCGAGGGTGTGCTACCTCGAGAGATATATATACGGCAGTGGTTAAATTGCTTCTGACTGGCGCCCCCACCCCGGCAAAGACTCCTTGACTAGTTGGGAAGGCTACCATCTAAGGGCTGGATAGCTCAGATGTTAAGAGCGCTAGTATATACGCAACAACCAGAGGTCTCGGGTTCAAGTCCTGGTCCGGTCAAAGTTTTCGTTGTCTGTTTTTGTCCTCACCAAAAAAAGTATTGTATCTGAAGTTCCCGGTCAGTTTTCTCTGCATTTGATGTTAATTTCCATCCCGAATATGAAAGCCGAGACGGCCTGACCTTTACGAACCCCCGAAGAACTTTTCTCCCAAACCATGATGCCTTCGTGAAAGGCCTGGCTTAGTAAAAGAAGAAACAAGTTAAAGTGGTCTCCTTTTATTTTAATTTTTGGTTTGTTTTGAGCAGAGTTTCATCAGTCTGGAAAGTCGAAATGAAAAGCATAAAAAAAAAAAGTTGCCGTCCGAAATTTCATGATCAAAAAAGAGAGAGGAAGTGTTTTTTGGTGGTTCTGTGATTCTTCCGGGAAAAGGCACCTCATGTCCTAATCGAATTCTGCTCCCTTCCCAGTTCATCGATTAGCCGTTTTTTTTTTCCCGCCCAAAAAATTAAAGAAACGGAGCTCGCTTTTTCCCTCCAGTTGTTTACCATTGTCTCCCGACAACGTGTCTTGTGCCTCCTTTCCTCCCTTCAAGAATCGACTCGGTCCAGGGGGCTCTTCTCCCCTCCATCTCCCTCCTCCCCTCCCTCACTCCCTCCCTCCTACTGTTCTCTTCTTCTTCTTTTTTCAATTCTCTCGAGTGCGCCGTGAAGTGTTTCTCCTCCGTGCTTCTGCCTCCTCCGCACGTTGTTGTAATTGGCTGGGCTGACTGACCGCGCTGACAGACGAAGGGGGGGGGGGGGGGTGGGCGGGGAGAGCAGGGCCGGTGCCCAGTCGCTTCGCCGGACTCTTGGACAAACACGATCCCCTGTTTACATCCTTGATGTTTGACATCCGGGGCCAGCTCATCTCTCTCTCCCCACCCCTTTCTCTCCTCTCTCCTCTCTCTCCCTCTCTCTCCTCTCTCCCCTCTCTCCCCACTCTCCTCTCTCTCCTCTTTCCCTCTCTCTCTGTCTCTCCCCCTCTCTCTCCCCTGCTCTCTCCCCTCTCTCTCCCCGCTCTCCCCCTCTCCCCCTCTCTCCTCTCTCCCCTCTCTCATCTCTCCTCTCTCCTCTCTCCTCTCTCCTCTCTCCTCTCTCCTCTCTCCTCTCTCCTCTCTCCTCTCTCCTCTCTCCTCTCTCCTCTCTCCTCTCTCCTCTCTCCTCTCTCCTCTCTCCTCTCTCTCCTCTCTCTCCCCGCTCTCCCCCTCCCTCCCCTCTCTCCTTTCTCCTCTCTCCTCTCTCCTCTCTCTCCTCTCTCTCCCCGCTCTCCCCCTCCCTCCCCTCTCTCCTCTCTCCTCTCTCCTCTCTCCTCTCTCCTCTCTCCTCTCTCCTCTCTCCTCTCCCTCCTCTCTCCTCTCTCTCCTCTCTCCTCTCTCCTCTCTCTCCTCTCTCCTCTCTCCTCTCTCTCCTCTATCCTCTTTCTCCCTCTCTCTCTCCCGGTCTCCCCGCTCTCACCCTATTTCCCTCTCCCACTCCCTTTCGCCCCCTCCACCTTCTGTCTCGGTTTCTTTGTCAATCTATCTATGTCTCTTTTCATCTGTTCTCTCTCATGTCTCCGTGCTTTTGTCTGCCTGTCTTCCTTCGACTTCTCTCTCGCTGTCTTCTGAATTATCTGTCTCTCCGTCTCTCTCTTTCTGCGTTTCAATCGAGTCTTTCTTCCTCTTGTTCTGTCTCTCCCTTTCTCTCCCGTTCTCTGTCTGCCTGTCTATCCATTCTCCTTATCTCTCCGTTTGTCTGTCTTTCCATCTCCCTGTTTCTCTGTCTCTGTCTGTTTCTCCATGTTTGTAACTGTCTTTTTCTCTGTATCTACATGTCGCTGTCTTTCTCCATCCCCAAACTTCCATTTCTGTCTTACCAATATTTCTCATGTCTCTCGTCTCTCTTCCTTTTTCCCTCTCCGTCTGTTGGTCACTCTCTGACTCTTTCTCTATTTCTGTCTGGGTCTGTCTCAGTGTCTGTATCTGTCTGTCTCTATCTGTCTCTATCTCTGTCTATAACATCCCAATTTCTGTCTGTCCAATCGTCTTTGTTTCCGTTTTCGTCTCTGTCTCCGTCTCAATCTATGTGCATGTCTCTGTGACTGTCTCTGTGACTGTCTCTGTCACTGTCTCTGTCATTGTCCCTGTCCCTGTCACTGTCTCTCTTATTGTCCCTGCCACTGCCACTGTCTCTGTCACTGTCTCTGTCATTGTCAAGGTCACTGGCTCGGTCACTGTCTCTCCGTTTGTCTGCTCGACTCTCTCTCTCTCAACTCAACTCTCCCTCCTCGTCTCTCCCTCCTCATCTCTCCCTCCTCATCTCTCCCTCCCCGGGAACCGGACACCCATGGGCTCTGCGATGTGGACTCAGCTTGTGCCGAGACTTTATCAGCCCGCGCTGCTGAGCCGAGTAGGACAGGGGTGGGGCTATATAGGCGATGCTCGGGGACTAGGCGCTGGTGGCGAGGGTCAAGTCCCCTGGATCTCGAATAACTAGTGACGCTTTGGATTCAAAGTGGTGAAATTAGCAAGGCAATGTTCTGGCGCCTTCCCCCTCTTTCTCATCTCTCTCTCTCTCTCCCTCCCTCCCCCCCTCTCTCTCTTTCCCCTCCTCCTCCTCTCGCTCTCACCCCCTCTCTCTCTCTCTCTCTCTCTATCTATCGCCTCTCCCCTCCTTCCCTCTCTCTCTCCATCTATCCCCCTCTCCCCACTCTCTCTCTTCATCTCTATCTCCCACCCCTCCCTCTCCCTCCCCCTCTTTCTCTCTCGCTCTCGCTCTCTCTCAGACGGCTGCGATTTGTTCAAGAGTGTCATCTGCAACACCCCGGTTTTCCGAGTGACTCTGCTGTCTTTAAGACGTACACGAAGCTTGGTGCATCTCATTATATGAGCAACTGGACTGCTATCTCCGGTCCTGTTTTGGCGACCTGGGAAAACAAAGGCGGTCAACATTTCCTTCTGTCGAATCTCGCTTCATGTCCGGTGATTGAGGCCGCATCGGTGGCCACGCCCGATACCTGACTCTGTATTTGGGTCACAAACTAGAATCTGACCCTTCACTGTGGTCACAAATTGATATCTGACTCTATTATTATTTTGGGGTTGCAAACCCGATATCTGACCCTGCACTGAGGTCACGAACTGATATCTGACCCTAAACTGGGGTCACAAACTGATATCAGACCCTGTATTGGCGTCACAAACTGATATCTGACCCTGTATTGGCGTCACAAACTGATATCTGACCCTAAACTGGGTCACAAACTGATATCTGACCCTGTATTGGCGTGACAAACTGATATCTGACCCTGTATTGGCGTCACAAACTGATATCTGACCCTGCATTGGCGTCACAAACTGATATCTGACCCTTACTGGGGTCACAAACTGATATCAGACCCTGTATTGGCGTCACAAACTGATACATGACTCTGTATTGGCGTCACAAACTGATATCTGACCCTGTATTGGCGTCACAAACTGATATCTGACCCTTACTGGGGTCACGAACTGATATCTGACCCTGCACCGGGGTCACAACTGGCCTGATATTGGAGCCAGTATTGGGGTCACAAACTGCTATCTGACCCTTCATTAGGATCACAAACTAATATCTCACCCTGCATTGGGATTAACCCCCCGATATCTGACCCTTTGTACATATATGTGGCAGTTACAAATTGATATCTGACCCTTTAATTGGGTCACGAAGACGCGAACTGATATCTGACCCTCTATTGGGGTCACGAACTGATATCTGACCCTGTATAGGGGTCACGAGCTGATATCTGACCCTGTATTGGGGTCACGAACTGATATCTGATCCCCACATTCGCCTCCAACCTCCCATCCTGTATTTGTGTGTACGTCTATAATGCCTTAGCCAGCGGTCGTGCCGTACGCAATAAAAGTGCATGTATTGATATTCCGCCGCGATAGCGCATAGAGTCAGGTCGGGACGTGACGAGTCGCGGGTCGGCACGGGCATCATCTTACAGAGTGTGCTTTTTAATCGGATGTTTGCAGAGATCATCACGTACCGAGTTTCTCAGATCGGACGCCGGGGCCCCGGTCCGTCGGGCGGCCTCGGCATTGCCATGGACAGGCACGGGACTAATTTCTTCCCGGTCTCCAAGCAACGGTGGGCCCTGCCTCAATTAGAATCACTCCGCCGCTTGATCCACGCGCGGAAGAACGGATATAATTGAGTCACGAATGAATGAATCTAGTAATCTACACAAAAACAAGAAACCGTCTAATGCTTTGGTCCTTTTAGGATTTTTTCTCAAAGGCAGACAGGCACGGATGTATGAACTGAAGAAGTTCGGAGTTTCAAACCCAGACATTTTGGGCCTGGATTTGGTGACTTTTTGTGCAGTCCAGACAAAGGTAGCATCGATGATTTGCGTCATTGATTGAAAAAAAAAAATGGTAGTTGGTCTCTATAATTTTATTCCAGTCTGTACCTTTTTGCATCACATACGTTTTTATGGTTCGATCTTATCAAGAGAGAGGTCGTACCAGGAACGTCATGTCTTGCTCCTTTGATAAAATTGATGAGAGTTTTATAAAATATTCGGTTATCTAAGTCAGATTGAATAAGACTTAAGGCTGTGCATTGGGGGTGAAACAATAGGCCTATGTGGGAGTTTGCGGTGACACCATATATAAGGTCTATTAAAGAAGAGGTGTGGTTCTGAACAGAACCTGAGTGATGACTCTATAGCAGTGTTTGCAGTGACACCATGCATAAGGTCTCTTAAAGAAGAGGTATAGTTCTGAACAGAACCTGAGTGATGACTCTATAGGAGGGTTTGCGGTGACACCATGCATAAGGTCTCTTAAAGAAGAGGTATGGTTCTGAACAGAACCTGAGTGATAACTCTATAGGAGGGTTTGCGGTGACACCATGCATAAGGTCTCTTAAAGAAGAGGTGTGGTTCTGAACAGAACCTGAGTGATAACTATATAGGAGGGTTTGCGGTGACACCATGCACAAGGTCTCTTAAAGAAGAGGTGTGGTTCTGAACAGAACCCGAGTGATAACTCTATAGGAGGGTTTGCGGTGACACCATGCATAAGGTCTCTTAAAGAAGAGGTGTGGTTCTGAACAGAACCTGAGTGATAACTCTATAGGAGGGTTTGCGGTGACACCATGCATAAGGTCTCTTAAAGAAGATGTATGGTTCTGAACAGAACCTGAGTGATGACTCTATAGGAGGGTTTGCGGTAATACCATGCATAAGGTCTCTTAAAGAAGAGGTGTGGTTCTGAACAGAACCTGAGTGATAACTCTATAGGAGGGTTTGCGGTGACACCATGCATAAGGTCTCTTAAAGAAGAGGTATGGTTCTGAACAGAACCTGAGTGATAACTCTATAGGAGGGTTTGCGGTGACACCATGAATGAGGTCTCTTAAAGAAGATGTATGGTTCTGAAAATAACCTGAGTGATAACTCTAAAGGAGAGTTTGCGGTGACACCATGTATAAGGTCTCTTAAATAAGATGTATGGTTCGGAAAAGAACCTGAGTGATAACTCTATAGGAGTGTTAGCGGTGACACCATGTATAAGGTCTCTTAGAGAAAAGTATGGTTCTGAAAAGAACCTGAGTGATAACTCTATAGGAGGGTTTGCGGTGACACCATGTATAAGGTCTCTTAAAGAAGAGGTGTGGTTCTGAACAGAACCTGAGTGATAACTCTATAGGAGTGTTAGCGGTGACACCATGCATAAGGTCTCTTAAAGAAGAGGTGTGGTTCTGAACAGAACCCGAGTGTTGACTCTATAGGATTTTGCAGTGACACCATGTGTAAGGTCTCTTGGAGAAGAGGTGTGGTTCTGAACAGAGTCATCACTAAGGTTCTTTTCAGAACCACACCTCTTATTTAAGAGACCTTATACATGGTGTCACCGCAAACCCTCATATAGAGTTATCACTCAGGTTCTGTTCAGAACCACACCTCTTCTTTAAGAGACCTTATGCATGGTGTCACCGCTAACACTCCTATAGAGTTATCACTCGGGTTCTGTTCAGAACCACACCTCTTCTTTAAGAGACCTTATACATGGTGTCACCGCAAACCCTCCTATAGAGTTATCACTCAGGTTCTGTTCAGAACCACACCTCTTCTTTAAGAGACCTTATGCATGGTGTCACCGCAAACCCTCCTATAGAGTTATCACTCAGGTTCTGTTCAGAACCACACCTCTTCTTTAAGAGACCTTATACATGGTGTCACCGCAAACCCTCCTATAGAGTTATCACTCAGGTTCTGTTCAGAACCACACCTCTTCTTTAAGAGACCGTATTCATGGTGTCACCGCAAACCCTACTATTATTAAGTCAGAATGCATTCAGCAACATGCTTTTATTATAGCGTTGTTCCTCCGTTATAACCTGGTAATCAATCTCCTCCCGTTGAATGATAACCCAATGGGGCGATCAAGTTTGCCAAGGAGCGTGACGAGCCACGGCAGCCCAATCCCCCACCCCATCACCCGAACAGCCCTCGAGGATCATAGATATAACATGATGTTTTGCCTCGGGGAGAATGTATTATTCAATGAGGGTTTGCCCTGCTCGACGTGATAAGCACCGAGTGCTCGGTGCTTTGCCCGATTGCCTGATGACAAAATATCAGGCAGCTCGGGCGGGATTCGAACCCGCGACTCCCGCTTTCGAGTGCAGACGTTAGATAACACTTGAAGGTTTGCTTGGTGGAAATACTAATCGGAAGGTTTGCGGTTACACCGTGTAGCACTTCTGTTTCAAGAAGGAGTGTGGCTCTGAAAAGAGCCGGTAACTCAACATTTCTGGTAGTGTGCACTCTCCTGATGACGACGAGCAGAGTATGATAACTATACACTCTACCCGAAAAGTCGAGTTACCGGCTCTTTTTCAAGCCATACTCCTTCCTGAAAGAGAAGTGCTACATAGTGCACCGCAAGCCTTCCACTTAATAGTGTAGATGTCTTAACCACTGGACAACCGAGCTGGTCGAGTGTTTTTCATCAGTTATGAGGCCCAACAGACTCAGAACTATCGTTGGTCTTACAAAAGCATCACCGTCCCACGATCCATGCTGTACCCCATCGCTTAACTGTGGACTGCGGAGAGCCACAGACTATCAGCCACATCGTTAATGGCTGTGAATGTCTGCAAGTCCCCGGGAGGAATTCCAGGTCTGGTTGACCTGGATGATAAAACTATCAGCCGCGGTTAAAGATGGATCTCCCGCTGCGATTCCGGCGTTCACAACCACATTAGCAGCGCCTATCGCCCAGGCGCCTATCGCACAGCGCCTATCGCACATCGCCTATCACACATCGCCTATCACACAGCGCCTATCGGACAGAGCCTATCACACAGCGCCTATCGTAAAAGCGTCTATCGCACAGCGCCTATCGCAAAGCGTCTAGCCTATCACACCGTGCCTATCACACAGCGCCTATCACACAGCGCCTATCACACAGCGCCTATCGCACAGCGCCTATCGCACAGCGCCTATCGCACAGCGCCTATCTCACAGCGCCCATCGCAATAGCGTCTATCGCACAGCGCCTATCGCAAAGTGTCTAGCCTATCACACCGTGGCTATCACACAGCGCCTATCACACAGCGCCTATCGCACAGCGCCTATCACAACGCGCCTATCGCACAGCGCCTATCACACACACACACATCGCCTATCTCACAGCGCCCATCGCAATAGCGTCTATCACACAGCGCCTATCACACAGCGCCTATCGCACAGCGCCTATCACACATCGCCTATCACAACGCGCCTATCGCACAGCGCCTATCACACACACACACATCGCCTATCTCACAGCGCCCATCGCAATAGCGTCTATCGCACAGCGCCTATCGCAAAGTGTCTAGCCTATCACACCGTGGCTATCACACAGCGCCTATCGCACAGCGCCTATCGCACAGCGCCTATCACACACACAACGCCTATCTCACAGCGCCTATCACAAGGTTAAGGGCTAAGGAAAAAAGAAGATAGAGTGGGACTCAGGAAGGC
Source organism: Luidia sarsii (assembly GCA_949987565.1). Classification (NCBI taxonomy): domain Eukaryota; kingdom Metazoa; phylum Echinodermata; class Asteroidea; order Paxillosida; family Luidiidae; genus Luidia; species Luidia sarsii. Next base: position 19,424,199 of record OX465105.1, on the reverse strand, counting down.
TGGAGAAAGGAATTGACATTCCTCTTCAAAAAGAGCAAGATCTGTTTGTAATGGCGTTTTATAAATAGGCCTAGCCGTTATTATTATAATCATCATTATTCAAATGATTATTAAACAAAATGTGAAAAACAAATCTAAAAAATAACCCATAAACTCTCCATACAAGTCTTAATCGTAGCAGGATCTCCTCGAATCATTCTCCTTCTGAGAAAGATCGACCTATATAGGAATTGCAACGCGAGCCTCTCCACCCTGTATTTTCCCAAAATAATCTTCTCCCTCAACTTGACCCCAGTTCCGAAGTAATATCACTTTAAAACGGAGGTACTACGAGTCACAGCGCGCATGAATAATTGAGTGAGCGTGAGAGCCCGTGGCCAAGACTCTTCTCCTCTGATGAACCACCCTAAAAAAATAGTGACCCCGATAGGGAAGATCGGCTGTTGAAACGGGACTTAGAAGACGGGGAGTCAATGAAAACAAGGCCGCTGGTCCTAGATTCTAGCCTCACCCCACACTTCTTCTTTTTTTGTCGGAGAGGACGCGAGATGTTTGCTGAAGCAACGCCAGGAATGTCCCCCACGTGCCTTAGCCGTGCGCTTAATTCTTTCTCGCGTACATGCGGGCTGTCACGTCGTATGATATCACGCCTCCTGGTCTTCCAGGGAGAAACAAAGTGAAGAAGGAAAAAAAAACACGGAAGTAGGGGGGCGAGTTGGACGACAGGGGGACTGTACACCGTGTTCCACTTGCAGTTTCCACTCGTCCCCTCTGTGTATGGCTCTCTGTCTCCCACTCTCTTCCTCACTCTCTCTCCACTGTCTGTCTCTCCCACTCTCTCCCCTTTCTCTCCCCCACTCTCCTCTCTCTCCCCTCTCTCTCTCCACCTCTTTATCTCTCTCTCTCTGACCCCCCCTCTCCTCTCTCCATCCCTCTCTCTCCACCTCTCCTCTGTCTCAACCACTTTCTCTTTCCCTCTCCCTTCCCCTTCTTTCTTCCCCCTCTCCCCCTCTCCCCTTTCTCTCTCAAGCTCTCTGACTTGCTTTCTCCCTCTCTGACCCCCTCTCTCTTTTCTCTCCACTCTCTCTCCACCTATTTCTCCTCCCCTCTGACTCCCTCTCTCCTCTCTCTACCTCCTTCTCTCTCCCTCTCTCCTCTCTAACCTCTCTCTCCACCTCTGTGACTTTCATTCTCCCTCTCTGACTCCCTCCCTCTCTCTTCCCCCTCCCTTCTCTCCACCTTTCTCCTCTCCCTCTCCGCCTCTTTCTCTCTCCCTGTCTGACTCCCCCTCTCCTTCCCCCTCTATCCTCTCTCCCTCTCTCTCTCCACCCCTCCCTCTCTCCCTTCCCTCTCTCCCTTCCTCTCTCCCCGCCCTCTCTCCCCTCCCTCTCTCCCCTCCCTCTCACCTCCCTCTCTCTCCCCTCCCCTCCCTCCCTGTCTCTTGTCGCTCCCTCCGTCCCTCCTACTCTTCGGTTTTCCGAGGACTTTCACGATGGACCCGGCAACTTGGGACTCTTTTTGGAACGTGGGCCCAACACCAAGCGATCAAGTTTCCCGGACCTTTGCAAAAGAAAAAAAAACCCAACAACCCCCTCTAACCACTTATGAAAATATCACCTGCTGTGGACTGAACCAGGTGATTAAAATGCCGTAAGAATAGATGTCTCTCCTTGAATCTCAAGAATTTATGACGTCATGACCGCATCAACATTTCTCTCGAATAGGGAGTGATTCTGGCTTTGCGAAAGGTCCTATAGGCCTACTTGGATTGGAACTTCGGGTACTCTAAAATTGGGAGGGGGGTAGAGATATAAATTTGTGGTCATTTTAAGCCCTTGGACAATCAGCAAGATTTGTTTATTTCTTTAAAAAATGCTAAACAAAGTTATACTGATATAGGAAGGTTTGCGGTGAGTCTCTTAAAGAAGAGGTGTGGTTCTCCTGATGACGGCCAGAGCATACTGGTCGAAACGTCGAGTTACCACTCAGGTTCTTTTCAGAACCCCACCTCTTCCTTTAAGAGACCTTATACATGGTGTCACCGCAAACCTTCCTATATTGATTAACCCCACCATGCAAAGCCTTAAGTCTTATTTAAAGTTAGACCGGACCGGGACTTGAACCAGGGACCTTTGTCTTTGCGCACCAGCGACTCTATACCATCTGAGCTATCCAGCCCTTAGATGGTGGCCTTCCAAAATAGTCAACCAGTCTTTGCCGGGATGGTGGGGCGCCAGCCAGAAGCATATACAAATTAGAGACATTTTGAGAATCTGGTAATCTGACCAAATCAGGGCCTTCCGCAATAATTGTCTCTGACAAAATTGTCGTTTCTTGCGTGACTAAATTCCAGATGAGGTTATCCGCTGTTTACACTGATGTGCACTGGCCTGCGGCTCAATTTGAGCGGTAGGAAGTTGGTCTTGCCGTTGACCTTTTTGGTTCGACTCCCCCCCAAGAGATCGTCAATGTCCGATCGGAGACTCCGGCTTTGACAGCGTTGAGCGTGTCTCCGCCGTGTCTCTGGGCGGGACTGTCACGGGCGCGTGATTGCGCATCGCACGCTGCCAAATGTTTTTTAGTCTCCCTCAACCCCCTGTTTTACCCCCTCGTCATTTCAGACCGAGGTCCCTCGGTGGGACTTCAGTTTGGGTAGAGACGGCAATTAAACACAGCAAAGGAAATGGAGGGAGAGAGGTATGTATTAGAGATTGAGAGAGTGGAGAGTGACAGGTAGAGACAGGGAGAGTCGGTCGCAAAAGAGAGAGTTAGAGAAATTATATCAAAATAATGATTCGGAGAGAGAGAGAGAGTGAGAAAGACAGAGAGACATAGGATAGAGACAGCGAGGGAGAGAGACGGAAAGAGACGTAGAAAGACATAGACATAAAGCTAGAGAGAGAGAGAGAGAGAGACATAGCCATAAAGCCAGAGAGAGAGAGACAGAGAGCGAGGGGGAGAGAGAGAGAGGGAGGGAGGGAGAGAGAGGTATGTATTAGAGATTGAGAGAGTGGAGAGT
>OX465105.1:19403112-19420980 GCA_949987565.1 Luidia sarsii | reverse complement strand
ACACAAAAAGCGACCGGGACCAGATTTTGTTTTCTGAAGGAGCTCGGAGTCGGGAAGTCTCGAGCCCTCTCGACACCCGTCACGGGGCGATGGAAGACTCCACCCCTGCTCTCTCCTCCTCCTCCTCCACCCCTCCTCCTGTTTCTCCTCCTCCTCCTTCTCCTTCTCTCCTCCCCTCCTCCCCTCCTCTCCCTCCTCCCCCTCCTCCTGCTCCTCCCCTCCTTTTCCCCCTCCCCTCCTCATTTTTCTCCTACTCCTCCTTCTCCTTCTCCTTTTCCTCATCCCCTCCTTCTCCTCCTCCTCCCCTCCTCCCCTCGTCCCCTCCTCCTCCTACTCCTCCTCCTGCTCCTCCTCCTGCTTCTCCTCCCCTCCTCATCTTTCTCCTCCTCCTTCTCCTCCTCCCCTCCTCCTCCTCCTTCTCCTTCTCCTTCTCCTTCTCCTCCCCCTCCTCCTCTTCCTCCTCTTTCTCCTCCTTCTCCTTCTCCCCCTCCCCCTCCTCCTCCTCTCCTCCTCCTACTCCTCATCTTTCTCCTCCTCCTTCTCCTCCTCCCCTCCTCCTCCTCCTCCTCCTCCTTCTCCTTCTCCTTCTCCTCCTCCCCCTCCTCCTCTTCCTCCTCCTTCTCCTTCTCCTCCTTCTCCTTCTCCTCCTCCCCCTCTTCCCCTCCTCCTCCTCCTCCTCATCATCACCCATCCTCGTCAGACGAGAACAAAACGTGTCCGAGGCAGGAGCACCGCGAAAGTGGCGTGCAGTGATTTCAACGCCTCATCTTCGTTATAAGCTCCGCTCTGCGACCGTGAGCAAACAGTGTACACACACACGCACACCCGGCCTTCTCTCGTTCACCGCCCCCTTAGCATCACCGCCCTCTCTTACTTACTAATGTGTTCCTAAACTATCGCACGATGCCAAAGGTCGAGTACTGCCCAGGGAGTGAAAGGTCTAGATGAGAAGAAGAAGACAAAAAAAATAAAAAATAAAAATAAAGTAGCCACCGTCGCCCGCCCGCTAGGACAGAGAGCGATGATTAATTTGTATAATCTGCCTCCGATCTTGTACTAATACCATCTTCAATCTATTAGTGAGAGCTGATGACAGCGAACAGACTTCATATCCAATTACTTTGCGCACTGAGGCTGGAGGATCCTACATTTTGTAATGCCTCCGCTGTTTAGGTTTTTACTCTCTCTCTCTCTGTCTGTCTCTCTCAACATTTTGCCTGTCTTGAAATTAATCACATTTGTTGGCGTTTTGTGCTAGTCGTTTCCGGCGCGTTTTGCCCATCGGATCCGCGCGGTCACCGGCGGCACACTGTCTACAATATTTTTTTTTTTAAGCACGGCTTTCTGCCCAAAAAAATAAAATGGTTTTACGGGTGCGCGTGGGCGTGAATCTAGTGCCTTGTGGAGACCTAGTCCAATAGGTTGAATAGGTCTCCACAGGAAAATTGTAAAGGTGTATAGGTCTCCACGAGGTTTTCACGAAACTGAGATTTGGAAATAACCCAACAACGGGAAATTTGTGATAGGTTATAATATGGTTATATGATATTAAGGGACATACGGTCCATTTTTTTACCCAGGAAAGCGGATGAAATGGGAGAATTTTTTTTTAAACATAGTTTCTCATTCGGTTGTATACTGCACGATAACAAAGCAATGTCTCCACAAGGATACAAAAAAATCGGTATACATGTATGTGGGGCCGTGAAGGTTTGTGTGTGTGTGGGCGCACTTAAGGTGGGTTGTGGGGTACCGGAACAATGGGTGGGTACTCAGAACAATGGGACCACTCCTTGTGGGGTACATGTTTGGTACCTCATAAGGTTTTCACGAAACTGGTTATTTGGAATTAACTCAAAAAGGAGGAATTTCCGAGGTATGTTTATTAATCGCAAATACAACTATATTATATGAGGGCCGTTCGCTAGAAATTTCAGCCCAGGAAAGTGATTCTGGTTCGAAAGGGAGCGATTTGAATTAGGCTTTTCTGGGAGTGTTTTTTTTAGTACACGAGAACAAAGGGAATACCCTACAAGTATACGCGTGTAAGGGTGTGTGTATGCGCGCTCGTGGGAGCGATCAAAACGATGCTGATAACAGCTCGTCTCTCGAAATATACGTCTTACCTAGGTGACAATCTACCGTCGTGTAAGCTGATACGCAAAATGACACACCAGGGAAATCTCGACAGGTCATCGAGTTGTTGCGCCTTGCATTTTTTTTTTGGGGGGGGCCAGCCACGAATTTCTACGCTTTCTCTTTTTCTCTAGACGGCAAAGATTAAGCGGGAAAGCATTTTTGTTTTTCATCGGCAATGATTTTTCACAGCTAACTACTTCACAATACACCTTCCATATTTTGGGTGAATTGATCATCATGTGCGTGGGTTGACGGGCTCTACTGTACAGGCGTTGTAGAGTAGGTTGACCTCATTAGGCCTGTCATTTGAATGCAAAATTGTTCTAAGTGGCGACCATAGCAGGACCTTTACCGGATGCTTTTGGTCCTGCTAGGATCGAAACGTTAGGCCAAGAACCACAATGTTGCATTTTAACGACAGGCCCAACCGGTTGGTATTTATTTAATTATTTATTTATTTATTTCATTTTTCGGGATGCATGTACAGCATTCACATCAGAGCACACAAGTAAGAATAAAGTGGAAAACAGAAATAAATCAATAAAAAAAACCCAGACAAACAAACAGCAACAATAACAGAAACAACATCGAATTAACTCCCGCAGGATTGCCCAAAAGAAACTAGTTTCTGTCAGGGGGCTCTCCAAACTAATTGGATGACCGAAAACCAAAAATATAAAATATGGAAAAATATCTATTGCATAAGTAAATTACAAATATGCCAAATATACCAATTACAGAAATAAATAATAAATCTTGAAAAAGATAGAGATTTCATTATAATAACGACTTTTAAATATATATTTAAAAAAAGTAAAATAATGAGATAAATATAAATAAATAGATAAATACATATATAACTATATTACAATAATAAACAAAATATAGATAAGGTGATATACAAAAATGTTGCAAACTGCTTACTGACTAAAATTACCAAAATGCAAATCTTAAAATTTAGTGGGCCTGACGCAGGACCTTTCTCAAAGGCAGAGTGACAAGGACAAAACAGAAACATGTACACGAAGGAAGGGGGAAGAGAGTGAATAGGACATGGATGAGAAACAAAGTACCAAGGGAGGGAGAGATCAAAGGGAAGGGCAAGGAGTAGGGTGGGGATTAGTGAGAAGGGGGGGGGAGATCAAAGAGAAGTGTGGAGGAGTGAACACAAAAGAAGGATTATCAGAAAGCTGCATGGTGTTTGTCATTAACCTCCTGCATGTTGAGAAAATATAGATAACATAGATCAATTGCAAAATGGCCTACATGTATGTGTCTTCTAAAAGGTATAAGCAGTTAGCAACATTTTGTGTTCTTCAGTGTAGAAGTTTTCAGAATGTCAGTGTTATATCCCGACTTCGAATTTTTTTTTTTTGCATTTATTCAGACGACAATGCGGCTGACTTCACTGCTGGTGCGATATAATTGGTGGAAGGCTTGCGGTGACACCGTGTATTAAACACATCTCTTTCGAGAAGGAGTGCGGCTCTGAAATGAGCCGGCCCGATTAACGATAGGACTGGGGCTTTGCCTCTCCATCCGAGGTCGAAAAAAAAATTAATAATGATCGAAACTCAGTCCCCGATATATAACTCATGATGTTCTCAATAATTTGAAGCACCACCTCCCCCCCTAAAAAAAAAAAAAATTCCCGCCCAAACTGAGGCTGTCCGCTTTGATTTACCCATCGGAAAATCTCCGTCGTAATTAGACTAATCACTCAAGCGTTCCCTACATTATAATTTAGGAAACGTAGTGTCTCGATAACTTGGAGGTCCTTTTGATTTTTTGGGGGGTGGAAAGTGGAAAAGTGGAAAAAAGGTGCGTGAACTCATCGCTTAAAAGCCGGAAATGAAACCACTTCATTCCTACTTTCCTTTTTAGCGGTGCTGTTTGCATTATGCTTGCTATGATTTTTTTCCCACCCCTTTTTTTTTTTTTTTTTACCTTGTAATGAATCTTTGATGGGGATTGATGATGGATCAACCGCGCATTTCAGCGGTACGAGGAAGTCGACTGCCTGTTCCCATGGCGACCGCCTTCGCGGCAGGATTCTTCAAATTTGCCTTGCGCACCGGAGGGGGGGGGGATTATTTTTTTATAAGTTTAACAGTGGGCTTCGTTTTCAGCTTCCGTTTCTTGTGTGACTGCAATCGCTGACCGCTCGACCATACGCGTGTCCTTACGCGCTCTGCGACGTCACACACCGCGCACCGCCCGTGCCCGATATCAATGCGCCATGCAATCCGTGCCTTTCAGAATGCTATTAGTTTTCAATCCCTTCCTCTCCCATCTCCCTACTTCCCCCCACCCCCAACCCCCCCAGGAAACTGTTGAAACATAACGGTATTACCTCCCCAACGAAGAAGAAAAAAGGAAAGAAAAAGCTCAGAACAAAAAATTTAATCGCCACAGCAATTTTCCCAGCTATTTCTCTTCTGCCCAGTCGGGCGTTGCAAACTGTCTGATTGCCCTGCGGAGCGGGTAAAAGCCTGGGCTCACCGACCGTGTAACGCGCCGGGATCCCGGGCGACTTAGGCGCCTGTGACTCGGTGACTCGCCGACCGCACGCACGTCTTCGCGTAGGCCTACCCCCCCCCCCCCCCACCGATCGCATTCTCCCATCGATTTTGTGTGTGTGTGTGTGTGTGTGTGCAAGAGAGAGGTTAAGGGCTGGCCCTCATTTTTGTTTGAAACTGACTTCCTCCTCTTCCTCTTCGTCGTCTCTTAAAATTGCCGGCAGGATGTTCGCACGGACTGGGATAGGAAAGGAAGGAAGGAAGAGTTAAGACGTGTTCTAATATACTTACCTTTCCATTTACTTCCCCCCTCCGAAAAAAGGAGAGGAAATTGTCCGCGGGTCCTATCTAAAATAATTCCGAGCAGCCGACGCCCGGAAAACAATCGAGTGTCTACCGGGTGAAAGTGGCGGTGCACTTTTAAAAGACACTGCTCTAGTCAACCGCACAGAGCCCCCGTGGGAAAAAAAAAATCTAGAACTACTTTCTCGAGTACACTCACCTGAACCCCTGTAGTCGATAGATGATCTCGATCATTATCTCAAGTATTAAAACCTGATTTTCTTTCTCTCTCTACTCCATCCCCCTCCCCTTCCCTCCCTGCCCTTCCCTTCCCTTTCTTCTGCTCTCCCCTGCCCTGCTCTTCCCTACCCTGACCTGCTCTGCCCTCTCCTCTCCTCTCGTCCCCTCTCTTCCCCTGCCCTCCTCTGCCCTCCCCTCCCCTCCTCCCCTGCCCTGCCCTGCCCTGCTCCCTCCCTTCCCTTCCCTTCCCTTCCCTTCCCTTCCCTTCCCTTTCCTTCCCTTCCCTTCCCTTCCCTTCCCTTCCCTTCCCTTCCCTTCCCTTCCCTTCCCTTCCCTTCCCTTCCCTTCCCTTCCCTTCCCTTCCCTTCCCTTCCCTTCCCTTCCCTTCCCTTCCCTTCCCTTCCCTTCCCTTCCCTTCCCTTCCCTTCCCTTCCCTTCCCTTCCCTTCCCTTCCCTTCCCATCCCTTCCCTTCCCTTCCCATCCCTTCCCTTCCCTTCCCTTCCCTTCCCTTCCCTTCCCTTCCCTTCCCTTCCCTTCCCTTCCCTTCCCTTCCCTTCCCTTCCCTTCCCTTCCCTTCCCTTCCCTTCCCTTCCCTTCCCTTCCCTTCCCTTCCCTTCCCTTCCCTTCCCTTCCCTTCCCTTCCCTTCCCTTCCCTTCCATACCCTTCCCTTCCCTTCTCTTCCCTTCCCTTCCCTTCCCTTCCCTTCCCTTCCCTTCCCTTCCCTTCCCTTCCCTTCCCTTCCCTTCCCTTCCCTTCCCTTCCCTTCCCTTCCCTTCCCTTCCCTTCCCTTCCCTTCCCTTCCCTTCCCTTCCCTTCCCTTCCCTTCCCTTCCCTTCCCTTCCCTTCCCTTCCCTTCCCTTCCCTTCCCTTCCCTTCCTCTTCCTCTTCCCTCTCTTCCCCTCCCCTCCCCTCCCCTCCCCTCCCCTCCCCTCCCCTCCCCTCCCCTCCCCTCCCCTGCCTTCCCATGCCCTCCCCTGCCCTTTTCTCCCCTCCACTCCCATCCCCTCCTCCACCTCCCTCCCCTCTCTTCCTCTCCCCTCCCTCCCCTGCCCTCTTTTCCCCTCCCCTGCCTTCCCCCCCCGCAGGAAAAGAACGCCCATTCTGATGGAGGCGAAAAACTTTACCGTCATGATTAAGAACAGCATCTCCTTTCCCATCTTCAACTTCTCAAAGTGAGTAGACGATTTTCTATGCAGATGTGGGTTTGTGTGTGTTTGTGAGGGGGAAAAGAGGCTGGTTGTGTCTGCCGAGACCGACCTGGATCGATAAGCAGGCCGTGCCGAGTGCCGAATGTGCCTGGTCGCACCGACTGACATTGTTTTCGCAGACTCTCTTGCGGTGAAATTTTCATCTAACTGTGCCGAATAATAGCGGGCACAACCCTGGCACGAGCCTCCACCCACAGGTTGGAGTCCTTTCATTTCAGCAAATAGCTCCTCAGAATTCGACGTGTGTCATTCACCCTTGCATGTACAATGAAGTTTGATAAGTTTTCCTCAGAGACATTGACAGAGACATGAACAGAGACAGATACCTTTACAGATACCTTTACAGATACCTTTACAGATACCTTTACAGATACCTTTACAGATACCTTTACAGATACCTTTACAGAGACAGAGACCTTCACAGATACCTTTACAGATACCTTTACAGATACCTTTACATATACCTTTACATATACCTTTACAGATACCTTTACAGATACCTTTACATATACCTTTACATATACCTTTACAGATACCTTTACAGATACCTTTACATATACCTTTACATATACCTTTACAGTTACCTTTACAGATACCTTTACAAAGACCTTTACAGATACCTTCACAGAGACCTTCACAGAGACAGATACCCTTACACACACACACACAGACACCCCGACAGATATCCTTACAGACACACACACACAGACACCCCGACAGATACACACAGGCACGAACACGGACACAGAGACTGGCGGCGAAGGGGAATCAAAATCGGACGAGGGAATTTTAATTTCTTATCGGCGGGGGCATGCCCGCGCATAAGAGGGGCTCTCCTTGTGTTTCCACTCGCATAAAAAGCTAGCCCTACAAACCAGAGCGGTCTTTATTCATGACCCCCCTCCCCTTACCCCCTAAACTATCACGGATGAAGTGTATGCACTGCTTGCTCCCGAGCAGTCGTCTTCGTCTTTCCTCGTCTTCTTCCTCTTCCTCCGACTCCTCCTCATCCTCTTTCCCCACGAACCGAGCTAACATTTTGCGCTCTCCTTGGGAATGCGCCCTAATTGGGCGCGAAGTGCCGTGCAAACCTACGCGCCCTTTCCAAGTGGCCTTCCACAGTGGTTCATCAATAGTGCCCGGACACTCACCCCCTGATGCAAAAAAGAAATACCACTCCGAATTTGATTAAGTCACTCGTCGAAAAAAAAAATTCCTCGCTGGTTGCTTCGATTTTCTTTCGAAACGAAGAGAAAGAAGATGGAGAAGAAGAAGAAGAAGAAGAAGAAGAAGAAGACGAAGAAGGAGGAGGAGAAGGAGAAGGAAAAGAAGGAGACGAGGGGTTGCTGTGGAAAGTTAACGCACTGATATCAGCATTCCATTGCCCGGGATTCGATTGGCTTAAGGGATCAGTGACGGTGCTGGGCCATGGGGCAGTCTGATTGGCGTTGCTACGAGGGTCACTCTGCTATCAAATCTGTGGGTGCGAAAGGCGAAATGGCTTTTTGAGATGCCGTTCACCTTATTACATGTACAGAAGACGAAGAAGAAGAAGACGAGGATGAAGAGGACGAAGATGAGGAAGAGGAGGAAGAGGAGGAAGAAGAGGAAGAAGAGGAAGAAGGGGAGAAAGAGGAGGAAGATGAAGAAGAGGAAGAAGAAGAAGAGGAGGAGGAGGAAGAGGAGGAAGAGGAGGAAGAGGAGGAATGGGGGAAGATGAGGAAGAGGAGGAAGTGGAGGAAGAGGAGGAAGAGGAGGAAAAAGAAGAAGAAGGGGAAGAAGAAAAGTAAGAGGTAGAAGACGAAGAAGAGGAAGAGGAGGTATGGGCGGAAGAGGAGGAAGAGGCGGAAGAGGAGGACGAGGAGGAATAGGAGGAAGAGGAGGAAGGGTAGGAAGGGGAGGAAGACGAGGAAGAGGAGGAAGAGGAGGAAGAGAAGAAGAGGAGGAAGAGGAGTAAGATGAGGAAGAAGAAGAAGAGGAAGAAGGGGAGGAAGAAAAAAGGCAATGCTAAAATAATAACAACTCCCGCCCGGTTGACTTGATACCCCTTTTCCATAAAATTATGAAGCATGTTACCCATTCGCCCGTGCCCCTGGTCTCCCGGGATGTCTCTCAGGTGTTTAAGATTCCTATCATGTACGAGACACAGGGGGCGGGGAATTAATCTTTGAAGGACCCGTAACACCCGCCATGCATGCAGGTAAGACCGGCCCCCCCCCCCCTTGCAATGCCAGCGAAGCTGTAACTGAAATGGCCTCGCACACCTAGATCCGGGAAGCTATTATTGTGGCTCCCATGAGGGAAAAAAATTAGGAAGAAAGATGTTCCCTACAATCTGAGATATCCTTCCGATAGTGGAAGATGCTATTTTCCGCCATATAAACGCCTTCAACAAAGAAGGTGGATCTCAGACACATGAATGCCGATCTAGACGCCACGATGTGTATTTGAGATTTATTAACTGATTTCAGGTCAAGCAGGAATTCTCTGAAGCAAAATGGATTATTTTCCAAATGAAACACATCAACTTGGTATTTTTAGAGTCAGAAGGCCTGACGTTTCGCTCCTAACACGACCTTTCTCTTTAATGCCTTTGGGAACGGTCCTGCTAGGATCATAACGTCAGATCCTCGACAATTTTTTAGATTTGCATTTTCCGGTCATTATAGTAAGTTTGGATTTTTAACATATTTTTTTGTATATTTTTGTACACTTTTATAAGATTTGTGGGCTTGTTAACACTTCAGTTGGGAGAACGCTGGTACGGTAAACCCGAGGCTTCTGGTTCAAGTCTGGGCCATTCAAAATGTGTTCGTTCCCAATTTTACGATTTGTTCAAAAGGTACCAGTCAGTTTTTCCTTTGCAAAATTGTCCTCAAGTTATCATCGAAAGTGTAATTAAATGACTAAGAGATGAGCTTTATTGTACAAATATTAGATTGTTATTGGAAGAGCTTGAACTTACTCAAGTCTAAGGATGATGGGAATAATTGTCAAGCAAATAAAGGAAAAAACTGACTGGGAATGTTTTAACATTTTTGAGAAATGGCCAAGAAAACTTGAATTCGTGACTTCTGGTTTGATGTACAAGCGCTCTTACCATCTGAGCTATCCAGCCCTAAGATGGCGACCTTCCCAAATAGTCAACTAGTCTTTGGCACACCAGTGCTCTTACCATCTGAGCTATCCAGCCCTTAGATGGCGGCCTTCCCAAATAGTCAACTAGTCTTTGGCACACCAGTGCTCTTACCATGTGAGCTATCCAGCCCTTAGATGGCGGCCTTCCCAAAATAGTCAACTAGTCTTTGGCACACCAGTGCTCTTACCATCTGAGCTATCCAGCCCTTAGATGGTGGCCTTCCCAAATAGTCAACTAGTCTTTGGCACACCAGACCTCTTACCATCTGAGCTATCCAGCCCTTAGATGGTGGCCTTCCCAAATAGTCAACTAGTCTTTGGCACACCAGTGCTCTTACCATCTGAGCTATCCAGCCCTTAGATGGTGGCCTTCCCAAATAGTCAACTAGTCTTTGGCACACCAGTGCTCTTACCATCTGAGCTATCCAGCCCTTAGATGGTGGCCTTCCCAAATAGTCAACTAGTCTTTGGCACACCAGTGCTCTTACCATCTGAGCTATCCAGCCCTTAGATGGTGGCCTTCCCAAATAGTCAACTAGTCTTTGGCACACCAGTGCTCTTACCATCTGAGCCATCCAGCCCTTAGATGGTGGCCTTCCCAAATAGTCAACTAGTCTTTGGCACACCAGTGCTCTTACCATCTGAGCCATCCAGCCCTTAGATGGCGGCCTTCCCAAATAGTCAACTAGTCTTTGGCACACCAGTGCTCTTACCATCTGAGCTATCCAGCCTTTAGATGGTGGCCTTCCCAAAATAGTCAACTAGTCTTTGGCACATTAGTGCTCTTACCATCTGAGCTATCCAGCCCTTAGATGGCGTCCTTCCCAAAATAGTCAACTAGTCTTTGCCGGGGCGCCAGCCAGAAGCATGTGAAAACTAGAATGCTTTGGAAATAAAGCTTTCAAAGAATAGAGAGTACGGTAACTGTGGATATCTAGTAGTCAAAACGCGGTATCACTTGCACAGACCATAATGCATTGTAGCGTTATTTGGGCTTTACGTGATATCACGCGTTACCTATTACTCATCTATTCTCGGGGATGAACGGTTTCAATTCCGACTGCCATGGTGTATTGGGCGTCGACTTGAGGGTTGAAGGACAGGGACAGAACTGCACAGATTAAAAGAAAATAGATTGGAATTTGTCTGCGAATCTTGATCAAATCTTACTTCAGGGGATTATTACTCCTTCTTTTCTCTATGGATGGGCATTTGCAGGACACGCGGTGATTCGGCGGGTTTTTTTTTTTTGGTTTTTTGTTGTTGGGGGGAATGTCGAAATTGATGCGAGGATATTACACGTTTTCTATAGTCAGACGTGAATGAGTTTTTGCTACACTCCGAATGCCGTGGGGACTGATTTCAGGCGACTGGGGGGGGGGGGGGGGTTGACGAAACCAATCGATCTACCCAGCACCCATTGCCAATGCCCCGTGGTATCAGCCCAGCCTGTCCAGTGTTTACCCGTCGGAGTGGGCAGTGTCATATTTCCATCTGGGAAAATAGTTCTCCTGTCTCATACATCTGGCTCGTCCTAGCGCTTTCTGTGTGTCTTTTTGTATGTCTCTCATCTTACTCTTCTCCCATCTCTCTCTTTCGTCTCTGTCTCGTCTCTGTCTCTGTGCGTCTGTCCCTCTCTCTATCTTTCTCCTCTCTTTCTCTCCATGTGTCTCCCCTCACCCCCTCTGTCTCTGCCTCTGCCTCTCCCTCACCCCTCACCCCCTCTGTCTTTCTGTCTCTCTGTCTCTCTGTCTCTCGTCTCTGTCTCTGTGCGTCTGTCTCTCTCTATCTTTCTCCTTCCCTCTTTCTCTCTATGTGTCTCCCCTCATCCACTCTGTCTCTATCTCTGCGTCTCCCTCACCCCTCTGTCTCTGTCACTGTCTCTCCCTCACCCCTCACCCATCCGTCTCTCTGTCTCTCTGTCTCTCGTCTCTGTCTCTGTGCGTCTGTCTCTCTCTATCTTTCTCCTTCCCTCTTTCTCTCTATGTGTCTCCCCTCATCCACTCTGTCTCTATCTCTGCCTCTCCCTCACCCCTCTGTCTCTGTCGCTGTCTCTCCCTCACCCCTCACCCCCCGTCTCTCTGTCTCTCTGTCTCTCGTCTCTGTCTCTGTGCGTCTGTCCCTCTCTCTATCTTTCTCCTCTCTTTCTCTCCATGTGTCTCCCCTCACCCCCTCTGTCTCTGCCTCTGCCTCTCCCTCACCCCTCACCCCCTCTGTCTTTCTGTCTCTCTGTCTCTCTGTCTCTCGTCTCTGTCTCTGTGCGTCTGTCTCTCTCTATCTTTCTCCTTCCCTCTTTCTCTCCATGTGTCTCCCTCAGCCCCTCTGTATCTGTCTCTACCTCTCCCTCGCCCCCTCTGTCTCTGTCTCTTCCTCACCCCTCACCCCTTTGTCTCTGTCTCTGTCCCTCGTATCTGTCTCTGTGCGTCTGTCCCTCTCTCTATCTTTCCCCTTCCCTCGTTCTCTCCATGTGTCTCCCCTCTCCACGCTCTCCCTATCTCTGTCTCTGCCTCTCTCTCTCAGCCCCTCTGTCTCCCTGTCTCTGTTTCTCTTCCTCTTCCTCTATCTCCTCGCTGTCTCGGTCTCTCTCTACCACCGGATCCCCCTCTCTCTCCCTTATCGCTGTCTCTCTTTCTCTATCTGTTTCTCTCTTTCTCTCTATGTCTCTCTCTTTCTCTCTATGTCTCTCTGTCTCTCTGACTCTCTCTGTCTCTCTTTGTATCTCTCTCTCTGTCTTTTTTCTGTCTCTCTGTCTCTGTCTCTCTCTGCCTCCCTGTGTATCC
Source organism: Luidia sarsii (assembly GCA_949987565.1). Taxonomy (NCBI): domain Eukaryota; kingdom Metazoa; phylum Echinodermata; class Asteroidea; order Paxillosida; family Luidiidae; genus Luidia; species Luidia sarsii. Next base: position 19,408,672 of record OX465105.1, on the reverse strand, counting down.
CTGTCACTCTATGTCTCTCTCTCTGTCTCTCTCTGTCTCTCTCTGTCCCTCTCTGTCTCTCTCTGTCTCTCTCTGTCTCTCTGTCTCTCTCTGTGAATCTCCGACTCTCCGACTCTCTGCCTCTTCGTGTGTATCTCTGTCTCTCCCCGTCTCTCTCTATGCATCTCTGTCTGTATGTCACTATTTGTCCATCTGTGTCTCCAGGGTATCTCTCTCTGTCTCCCTGTGTCTCTTTCTGTCTGTCTGTCTCTGTCTGTCTCTCTCTGCCTCCCTGTGAACCTTTTACTCTCTGACTCTCCGTATGTCTGTCTCTCTGTCTCTCCTCACCTCTCGGTCTCTCTCTCTCATTCTCTGCCTCTTTGTATGTATGTCTCTATTTGTCCATCTGTATCTCCACTATATATGTTTCTCGCTCTGTGTTTCTTTCTGTATCTGTCTGTATCTTTTCATGCCATGGGATTCAGGGCTGGAAGCAATGTTGGGGCGGGGGTGGGGGGGGGGGGGGGTCTGTGCCGTCCCACTGATAAGAAATTGAAGGAAGGGCCGAGATCTATACGGAGTGGGCTTTTCACTTGTGGCGTGAGATTATAATATGCATGTGTTTGTCTAGTCGCTCAATCCCTGGGCCGGTCTTTGTGGGAAATGGACAGTCTCCATTTTAGGCATTCATGTGCTCCTTTGTGAGGACCGTAATAAGAACGTATTTGTATAGTATTTTTTTCAGTGTGTGTGAATGTAGGGGGAGGTGGCAGTTTGGTATCGCTATAGGGCATTGTAAGTTCTATCTACCCATCCCTCGCTCCTCCTCTGTCCCCCCTCTCCCCCCCCCCTCTCTCTCTCTCTCTCTCTCTCTCTCTCTCTCTCTCTCTCTCTCTCTCTCTCTCTCTCTCTCTCTCTCCCCCTCTCTCTCTCCCTCTCTCTCCCTCTCTCTCCCTCTCTCTCCCCCTCCTCCACTCTCTCTCTTTCTCGCTCCTGGTCTCCCCTCTCTCCCATGTCTCTCCTCTCTCTATCTCGCTCTTCTTTTGTATCTCTCACCCCCTCTCTCTCCCCTCGCTGTATCTACGTCCACATTTCTCTCCCCTACTTTGTCTCCCTCTTTCTCTCCCTCCCTCTCTCCCCTCATCCACTCTCTCTCTCTCTCTACCGCTCCCGCTCTCTCCTCTCACCCTGTCTACCTCCTCCCTCTGTCACTCTCTCTCTCCTTCTCTCTATCTTTCTCTCTCTCCATATCTTTCTCCGCCTTTCCCTCCCTCTCTCTTTCTCCCTGTCTCTTCCCCCTCCCTCTCTCTGTCCTCTCTTTCTCCCTGTCTCTCCCCCCCTCTTCCCCTCTCTCTCCTCTCTCTCTCCCTCCCCTCTCCCTCTCCCTCCCCTCTCTCTCTCCCTCTTCCTCTGTCTCACTCTCCCCTTATCTCTCCTTCTCCGTCTCTGCGAACTCTGCCCCCCTCTCTCCCTCTCTCTCGCTCTCCTCTCCCTCTCACCACATAACCCCCTCTATCTATCTCTACATCCCTGTCTGTACCTCCTCTCCCCTCTCTTTACATAAATCTCTGAATGTCTCTGCCTGGGGACGGAATGAATGTCAACACGGGAGAGGTATCACTTGTGAAGAGGAGTATTGCGAACGGTGTTGTTGAGGAGGGGGAAGGGGGAGGGGAGGAAAGGAGGGGGGCTGCAGGGGAAGAGGTTGTATATTCCCCCTGGGAAGGTGGGTTCGCCTGCAGGCTTGACTGGGAATACACTCCAAGATATCGACGGGCTCCTTCGGAACGAGGAGCTGGCCCTTCGGTTGCCTCCGGCGCTGGGTTCTTGAGATCGGCAAAGATAACATTTCGATTATCGATATAGGATCGCCCGATGCTGACGGGCGCACGCGTCGGCGTGGTTCGGAGAGTGAAGACGCCCTCTCTTGTCCGACTGCGATGTCTTGCCGGCAAAAAGCCAGCCCACCAAAGAATATTGGCGACTGCGAAGAAGTGAAAGGTCTTTAGTCAAACAAATACAGGAAAAACTGACTAGAAACATTTGAACAAATTGCAAAAGTAAATTTGGACTGGACCGGGATATAAGCCTGAGACCTCTGTTTTGGGGTATGCCAGCGCTCTTCCCATCTGAGCTATCCAGCCCTTATAGATGGTGGCCTTCCCAAAATGATACTGATAGTCCGTTTTCGAAATGATGGCTTAGGCTCGGGCTCAGGCTTCGTCTCCGTCTGACAAAACCTGAAAATCCAGTTTGTTTCTGAATTTGAAGTTTGTTGGCTTGATAGGTATACAGGGTATTCACCAAGACACTGGGGCCAAACGCTTGTTTTTAGATGCCTGTGATATTATAACGAGTAAGAAAAATATGACCGAAGCCTAAGCGTGAGCCTAAGCCTTCATTTCGATAAGGCCCTGTAGTCAACTATCTATAGTCTTTGCCGGGGTGGGGCGCCAGTCAGAAGCATTCAACCATTAACCGCCGTATATCTCCAGGGATAAAACAAAAACAATCGTGTTGGTATCATGACGTGTTAAGCTGCAGCCACCTTGCTTGATCCCTTGCTATATATAGTAGCCGGGTTTATGACTTACCGCTTGTTTGCCTCTGAATGAAGAAAGCTGTGATCCCAGAAGGATTACATACGGCAGGTAATGATTAATTGCCACGACCCAGCCGAAACAATCGACTAGTTGGGAAAGCACCCAACCCCTATTCACCGCTTTGATCTATTGACTGCATAGCTCAGGTGATAGAGCGCTTACACATCAAACCACAGGTCCTGGGTTCACTTCCAGTTTCAGTGAAAATTTCCCTTCTATACGCAGTCAGTACCCCCACCACAGTCAAACTTATCTGTAATTTTTAATATCGTGAAAAATCCCAACCGTTTTTTTTTTTTTTTTTTTAAAGAATAATCATGCGAGTTTTACCCTTTTTTTAATCACTGATTTATATCACAGTCCTACTTGTTGTTTTTCCCCGGTCCAAGGCACTGCTCCGCCACCTCCGATTGACGTCAGTATTACGTCACGCCATTATCAATCAAAAGGACCCCTCTTTCCCTCTATTTCAAAGCGTTCTTCCTTTCCTTCTTTCCCCCATTATACCTAAAAAAGAAAGAAAGAGAGAGAGAGAGAAACCACCCACCAAGTACTTTCCGTCCAAAACTCGACGGATGATAAAAGAAGAGAGAGAGGCCAAGCCAGCGTTTGATGGATGCCCCATCCCTCAGCGGTCCATTAGTGACGAGACAGTCGGCTTATCTCCCCCTCTGTCTCTCCAGCTCACCCTCTCTCTCTCTCCCCGCTCTCTTTCCCACTCACGACATAACTTCCTCCATCTCTAAATATGTCTCTTCCCCTTCCTCCCTCTCTCTCTTCTCCTTACATCTCTCTATATCGCACCTGCTCCTCTCTCTCTCCCTCTCCCTCTCTCTGACCCTGTCTCTCTCTCCCCCTTTCTCTCTCTTTGCCCCTTTCTCTCTCCTTTCTCTACCCCGTCTCTCTTCTCGCTGTCCATGTATCTCTCCTTTCTCTGCCCCTCCCTCCGTCGCCTCTCTCCCTGACCCCTGTCTCCCTCCCTGCCTCCTTCCTCCCTACCTCCCTACCCTCTCTCCCTGCCTCCCGCTCTCCCCGCCTCCTATACCTCCCCCTCCTTCCCTCCCTTCCCTCTCTCTGCCTCACTCCCTGCCTCCTTCCTTTCCTCCTATATATACCTCTCCCTCCTTCCCTCCCTTCCCTCTCTCTGCCTCACTCCCTGCCTCCTTCCTTTCCTCCTATATATACCTCTCCCTCCTTCCCTCCCTTCCCTCTCTCTGCCTCACTCCCTGCCTCCCTTCCTCCCTGCCTCCTATTCCTCTCCCTCCTTCCCTCCCTTCCCTCTCTCCCTGCCTCACTCCCTGCCTCCCTCCCCGACTCCCTGCCTGCTTGCCTCCCTGTCTGTCTGCCTGCCTGCCCCACCCTCCCTCACTCCCTCCCTCCCTCCCTCGCCCTCTTTGCGGGCTCTGCCCCTAGCTCTCTCTCTCTCCTCGTTTCTCTCTTTCTTCCTCTCTCCCGATCCCTTTCCCATCTCTAATCCCTCTAACATGCGGGTGCCAGGCCTAGCGGTCGAGTTCAAAAGGAAGGATAGGTGTTTAGAAGAGCGATCTCTTCACACAGTAAAACTGAGATGGGGGATTGCCAATTCCCTTATCTCTTCCTCTCCCTTCTCTCTCGCTTTTTCTCTTTATTTCTATATCTCTTCACTCTCTCTGCCTCTCTCTCTCTCCCCTCTCTCCTTTTCCACTTTCTCTGTCTCGCTTCCCTCTCCCTGTCTCTATATCTCTGTCTCACTGTCTCTCCGTCACTGTCTCTGCCTTCCCCTTCCCTCCCTCTCGCCTTCTCTCCATCTATGTCTGTCTTTCACTCTTCCTCTCTTTCTCTCCCTCCCTCTCCCTCCCCTCCCTGACTCCCTGCCTCCTGTCTCCCTGCTTGCCTCCCTGCCTCCTCCCTCCCTCCCTCCCTCCCCTCTCTCCCTGCCCCTGTCTCCCTCCCTGCCTCCTTCCTCACTACCTCCCTCCCCTCTCTCCCTGCCTCCCTGCCTCCCTTCCTCCCTGCCTCCTACAACTCTCCCTCCCTCCCTTCCCTCTCCCCCTACCTCACTCCCTGCCTGCCTCCCTCCCTTCCCTCTCTCCATGCCTCCCTCCCTCCCTTCCTCCCCGCCTCGTATACCTCTCCCACCTTCCCTCACTTCCCTCTCTCCCTGCCTCCCTCCCTCCCTTCCTCCCCGTCTCGTATACCTCTCCCACATTCCCTCCCTTCCCTCTCTCCCTTCCCTCTCTCCCTTCCCTCTCTCCCTTCCCTCTCTCCCTGTCTCACTCCCCGCCTCCCTCCCCGACTCACTGCCTTCCTGCCTGCCTCCCTGCCTCCCTCCCTGCCTGCCTCCCTCCCTCCCCTCCCTGCCTGCCTCCCTCCCTCCCTCCCTCCCTCCCTCCCTCCCCCTTTCAAGAAGTAACACGCGTGCTACTTCTTAAAAGGACAATCATTTCTCCTCTGTCTCCCCCTCTCATTCAAGGCGGTCCCTCGTATTAAACTGGAATAGTATTGCCAACAACCCGATTACACCACCCTCGCCGAGTGGTTACGATGAAGATAAAAAACACCCCCCCCCCTCCTCTCCGAACCGCCGCCATCAGTAATGGATGGGTTGTCACGGCGACGGATTCGGCTTTAATGAAGTGCATCCTACAAACCGCTTGCTTTAAAGTAGAGCGGGTTTTTTTGTGTTCGTTTTGTGCCCGGCAAAGGTTCTGTCCAAGAGGTCAGATCGGGCCGCGGGAGTCCGAATGAACGGTAATTGGGCTTTGAGGTTTCGGTCGTGGCGGGACTTTCTCTTCCGAGGTAGAAGGCGGTTCCTGCTAGGATCGAAACGTCAGGCCACTCTCACAATTTGAATATTTCACTGGGCCGCGATTTGAATCCGAGATCTTTGCCTAATTTGTTTTGATATGAGTGCTGTGGTGGTCCATTCCTTGTCCGAGTGATTTTCTTTTGTGTCCCGTTTCTTTTGTTTGGCCAAGCAGCTTGTGCTCTTGTGATTG
>OX465105.1:19394746-19397912 GCA_949987565.1 Luidia sarsii | reverse complement strand
GGACGAATCACCTACAGGAGCTCACACATTGTTATTTCATTTCAAATTATTTCGAGGGGAACGAAATATCTATTTCGAGGGAACGAAATATCTGTTTCTTGGGATAGAGATATCTATTTCGAGGGAACGTGATATTTATCTTGTTTTAGTGGAATCGAGATATCATGTGCTTCTGTGTCAGTTTTCTTAGCCCCGTGTGTAATTCAATACTTCGTCGGTATAGGTTGGATGGTCGGCTAGTAGTTAGTCAGTCAGTCGGTCGTTGGCCCATTCGTCGATATGTGTCTGTATGTCCGCTGTCTCTCTGTCTGTCTGTCTGTATGTCCGTCTGTCTGTTTGTCTGTCTCTGTTTGTGTCTGCCTGTCCCTCTCTCTGTCTGCCTCTCTCTGTATGTCTCTCTCTGACTGTCTGTCTGTCTGTGTGTGTCTCTCTCTCTGTCTGTCTATCTCTCTGAGTGTCTGTCTGCCTGGCATCTATCTGTCTGCTATTCTCTATATGTCTCTCTCTCTCTGTCTCTCTCTATGTCTGTCTGTCTCTCTCTGTGTCTGTCTGTTTCTCTGTCTGTCTCTCTCTCTCTGTGTGTGTCTGTCTATCTCTCTGAGTGTCTGTCTGTCTGACATCTATATGTCTGCCTGTCCTCATGTCTGCCTGTCTGTTTGTCTGTCTGCTTGTCGATTTCATCATTTCTTCTTAAGCCAATTCTCACCCAGACCCCTTCCAGCACCCCCTTTCCCATTTTCTTGATCCCCCTCGCGATACCCGATACCTCTTACTAGCCCAGTATCGACCCCCTCCCCGTCCGATCGTGCGCCAGGATTAGCAGGCCTGCAAGAGGGATGGCGGGATGGGGGGTGGGGGAGGAAGAGGAGGAGATCTAATGACGAGATCACGTACCCGTCCTCAGCTGGGACACCGCGTAATCGGTTTACCAGTATCGACAGAATCTGGGCAGGGACTACTATCGGAAGAACCCTTTTGCCCCCCCCCTCCGCCACTTGTGCGCGTAGGAATTAAACGCAGGAGAGAACCAAAAACCCACTGCGCTACCGCCCCGTGTACATGTATAATTATACACCACGCGCTCTTCCTGTATACAACATCCGTCAAATGTCTAGCAATCTAGCTACATAGCTGCCGTGGGTATATTATTGTACCGACCCTGGATTCTGTTGGGTGCCTCTGTGATTGACGAGAGGACCACTCCAGTTTATTGTAGATCCGCCGCAGAAGCGCTCGACTGACTGGGGATGAGTTTTCGAGCTTGATTAATTGAGAAATAGAGAGTGAGAGAGAGCGAGAGAGGAAGAGAGCGAGAGAGGAAGAGAGCGAGAGGAAGAGAAATGAAGAGAGGAGAGAGAGAGGGGGGATAGAGAGTTTGAGAGAGAGAGAGAACGAGAGGATGAGAGAGAACGAGAGGAAGAGTTTGAGAGAGAGAGAGAAATGGAGAGAGGAGAGAGAGAGTTTGAGAGAGAGAGAGAACGAGAGGATGAGAGAGAGAGAACGAGAGAAAGAGAGAGGGAGGGAGAGGGAGAGAGAGAAAGAGAGAGCAAGAGAGAGAAGGGAGAGAGATAGAGCGAGAGGGGAGAGAGAGAGAGGGCGAGAAAGAGAGTGGGAGAGAGGTGGAGTTAGAGAGAGAGCGAGAGAGAGAGGGGAGAGAGATAGAGAGAGAGGGGGAGAGGGAGAGAGAGAAAAAGAGAGCAAGAGAGAGGTGGAGTTAGAGAGAGAGCGAGAGTGGGAAAAACAGAGAGAGCAAGAGAGAGAGAGGGGAGAGAGGTGGAGTTAGAGAGAGAGCGAGAGAGAGAGGGGAGAGAGATAGAGAGAGAGGGGGAGAGGGAGAGAGAGAAAAAGAGAGCAAGAGAGAGGTGGAGTTAGAGAGAGAGAGCGAGGGTGGGAAAAACAGACAGAGCAAGAGAGAGAGAGGGGAGAGAGATAGAGCGAGAGGGGGAGAGAGGGAGAAAGAGAGCGAGAGAGAGAAGGAAAGGTAATTGTTGAAGAAAAACAAACGCTACGATGTATGGCTGGATGGTATCCGTTAGGCTTTTGTTGTTTAATTTTCAAAGGCGGGCTTGTTGAAGGCAGGGCTTTGCATTACCGCATCCAGCTAGCACTGACAGAATCACTACGCTCTATTTCGCGTCTTATTTTTTTTTTCTCCCCGTGCGATTTTTTTTTCCTGAAGCTGTTGATAGATTTCGAAAGGTCCCCTGTACTTCCCTCCTTCTCTCCCCCCCCCCTCTCTCTCTCTCTCTCCCTTGTCCGAAGAAGCCCGGAGCGGCTTGCAGGTCTCACGAGACACCAATTGAAATGGCGGGACGTACTCCCGCGATACCGAAAGACCCGAAGGATGTCATTCTTCGAAATTGGAGCGCAGTGAAAACGTCTATTCTCTCTGATCTCTCTCTCTCTCGTTCTGCTTCCGACCCGTTTATCGTTTATCCCCGCCGCCCCATACACCGCCTCGTCTTGTAGATGTCTGTCTGCAGTAGCTGGGGAGGGGGGTTGAGCAACAGGAAGGCTGTGTTCATTTTTTTTGTCGAGCTAGAGAGTAAAATGTGGCTTTAGGCTGTTTGATCCGTGATCAGCGGATTGATTTCATAGTATACGGGGGTGTAGAGCTGCCAAGTATGAACAAATAGCTCAACTATCTCGAGATGATAAGTCGTTTCATACGAGATGATAAGTCGTTTCATACGAGATGATAAGTCGTTTCATACGAGATGATAAGTCGTTTCATACGAGATGATAAGTCGTTCATACGAGATGATAAGTCGTTTCATACGAGATGATAAGTCGTTTCATACGAGATGATAAGTCGTTCATACGAGATGATAAGTCGTTTCATACGAGATGATAAGTCGTTTCATACGAGATGATAAGTCGTTTCATACGAGATGATAAGTCGTTTCATACGAGATGATAAGTCGTTTCATACGAGATAATAAGTCGTTCATACGAGATAATAATTATATCATTCTTACGGGATAATCATTCGTACGAGATAATAAGTCGTTCATACGAGATGATAAGTCGTTCATACGAGCTAATAAGTCGTTCATATGAGACAATAAGTCGTTCATACGAGCTAATAAGTCGTTCATATGAGACAATAAGTCGTTCATACGAGCTAATAAGTCTTCATATGAGACAATAAGTCGTTCATACGAGC